>PITA01028131.1:0-19840 GCA_004023965.1 Spilogale gracilis
GATGAATGGATAAAGAAGATGTGGTACATATATACAATGGAATACTATGCCTCCATCAGAAAGGATGAATATCCAACTTTTGTAGCAACATGGACTGGACTGGAAGAGATTATGCTGAGTGAAATAAGCCAAGAAGAGAAAGTCAAGTATCGCATGGTTTCACTTACTTGCGGTGCATGAGGGGTAAATTGGAGGACAGCGGGAGAAGGAAAGTAAATGGGAACTAGGGTAATCTAGGGAGGGAAACGAAACAACAGAGACTTTGGACACAGAAACAAACTGAGGGACTTGGAGGGAGGGGTGTGGAGGGATGGGAGAGCCTGGTGGTGGGTACTGGGGACACCTAAAGCATGGAGCACTGGGTGTGGGGAATGGGGAATGAATCTTGAAACAGTGGAAAAAAAAATTTAGTAACAAAAAAAAATAAATAAATAAAATAAAACAAACAAACAAAAAATTTAAAAATAAAGCTACACTATGACCCCGCAAAAAAAAAAAAGAGTTTATGTAAGTCAGACCAGAATTCAAGACTTTATGAGTAAGAAATAGGAATTTAAACAAGAAAAATTTGCCAGTTGAGATAATTATGACTAGTCTGTAAAAAAGGATTGCTACATCTAATATAACCCATGTTTATTGATATCCATGCTATTTTTTCATATTGTGGAATCCATCTCCTTGAACTGCTTTCCATTTTTGATTATACAAATGCTTTATCTTATTCACAAGTAACTGAAGCATCACTACTTCCTCTAGGGAATCTGATAGATATTAAAATATTATCTTTGATCCAATCTTACAGTCAGTATACCATTAGAAATGTTGCCTAAAAACTACATGTTAACTTACATTTTACAACTGGATTTTATATTGATTGTTTTTCAAATACTCATAGCATAGAGAAGTAGCAGTAGGCAGAGAAGTAGGCATATGCTAGGTGTAATAAAAATAATAATTGATATATTGTATAAATAAGCAGCTGAGAGCAATGACTCTGCAGCCAAATTGCCTATGTTTCAATTCCAATTTTATCATGCTCTTGGCACTAAACTTCACTTCTCTGTGCTTAGTTCCTGTATCAGTACAATTGAAAATAGTCTTACCTTTTACATTTCTTGTTATGGTAAATGAGCTGATATATTTAAAAAAACTTACACTAGTCACAAAAAAATAATAAATGGTCAGAAAATGTAGCTATTATTACCTAAAAATACCATTTGTGTTGATGATATTTTCCTGATGTTGGAAGTTACAGCTTACTTCATATATGAGAACAAGTACTAGGTGATTTATTTTTAAGATTATGAGATATTAATTACAATCATCTGAATAACAGTTTTGTTCTAGGTAGTAAATGATAAAATATCTAAAGAATGTCCTAGCATTCTGGTTCAGATTAATTTTACTACCAAACAACATAAATTGATTTACTCAATAAGTCCTCTTTATTTAGACAATATCAGTTTTATTGGAGTTCTGTGAACTCATTCTCTGTAATTCATATGCAATGTTTAGGACTAGTTTCCTGCCCCTGAGTATCATTGGTCTGTTGTCAGATTACCCTTCTAGAACAAAAAATTAAAAAAAAATGTTTAATGAGTCAGTGATTCAGTCTTGGGGAGAGGCTAATTATTGGCATATACTTTCATCACCCATGCGATAATTAAAGGCAAATTCACTGTGGTCTCAGATAAGACTTACTAAGGTATTCACATCTGAATTCACTTGGGAAAGCTCTTGTACCTTTGACTTTAGATTTGCATATACATAGACACAGTAACCAATGCAGAGTATAACAGTTGTTCTACTGTTATACACAAAGTGTACAGACTGTGTCTTACTAAATATATGAGCAGGCTAAGTAGATTATAAACCTAAGGTTACATATTTGAAGGAAACTATGTAGTCAGTTGGATGGTATATGCAGATATTTAGAAATTATGGAATATTTTAATCCAGTGTGTTTGTCCATTTGCTTGTTGTTTTCCAAACTAGAATTCCCTTAGTTGAAGGAGGAGGGGAAATACTTAAAACAAACAAACAAAGAAACAAAAAAACACTATGTATGACTCAGCTATATATTATCATAAAAACAAACAATGATGTAGGATGGGAAAAGGTCTTAAGACATAAGAGATGTACTGTGTGGTATGATTGCTTGAGCAATCCAAATAATTGATAGAAATAGGTAAAACACTACTTTGTGTTTAGTTGAAACAAAGAGAGAGAGAGAGCGAGAGAGAGAGAGAGAGAGAGAGAGAGAGGGAGAAATTGTGACTGGGGAATAATGATTTTTCCAGATTCTATAGAATAATAGTATAATTATAGAAAATATATAGTGGTCCCTGTCTAAACTTATAATGCACTATAGACACTATTTTGACAAAATTGGAATGTATAACTACTAACTATTCCAAAGTAGTCGAATCATTCTTCATGTTTATCCTTTTAAAGAAATCTAATATGTAATGCATATATATTTTTAAAAAGATTACATAGCTAGAAAAAAATGGCGTTTAATGGGATCTTTCCCTAACAATGTTATGTCATATATACATATTATATAGTAACTGTATATAGTTGTAAGTGTAAATATGTTATATAGCAGTATTCTGTGGAAATATCTACATATAATCAAAAGTAGCTTAGTGAGGTATCAGGTTGAAGAACTAGACAGCACACTGTTGTATGTGAGAAATGAAAACCCCAAACTAAAATCAGATTCTGTGTATTGTGAACACTAGTTAACTAATTAAAATTTCACAAGCATATCACTATCCCTGAACTATAGAAATTTCCTTGTCTGTTAAAAAATGGACTAATAATAAGTTGAACAATCTAAAACTACTATTTTGTATATTCAAAATGATCAAGCACCAGCAAATTTATATATTCTAAACCTTAACTTTCCAGTTTTTTTGAGAATATAAAATTGATACATTAGTAGTGCTTTCAAATGTTAGTTTTTATTGAGGTTATCATTGTTGTAATAGTAAAAGGCTATGAACAATTCAAAGTCTTATCAGAGAAAATTGTCCAATTAAATTATGATGTCAAAACTATGCCTTAATAATAATAAATATAAATATAGTATTAAGTAAAAAGTAAGTAAAGTGTATGTTTTTTTTACATTTTGTGTTATAAGGGAGTAAAAATAAATATATAGACCCTCATATTTTCCTTTTTTGATATTAAAAAAAAACCCTCTGGAAGCAGGGAGTTTCTGTATGGGGAGGAATGGTAACTTATTCTAAGGTATGCAAGAAGGAAGTTGTGTTTTCTTTTCCTCATGGCTCTCTTTTTTTTTTTTAAACTCAATCTTTCATCTCACTCTAATTGTATTAATAGTAATACAACTTTTCCTCATTTGTGTTTAGTACTTTAGACTTTACTTTCACCTTCTAATTCTTCTAATATTCAGATTTGCAAAACTGCAGTACATTCCAGAACTCATACTAAACTCCTCAATGGCTCATCCAAGTTGCAGCAGCAAAAGTAGTACCCAGTTTACTTCTCAACTTTTTATCCATTTAAATTCCTTCAAATTCCTCCCTTTTGCTTTTTTGCCCCTTGTACATCAATAACAAACTTTTCAAGAGAGAAATACGGGAGAGAGAGAGAGAGAGAGAGAGAGAGAGAGAGAGAGAGAGAGAGAAAATCTCATTAACATTTAAGGAAGCATCATAGATGAGAGGTGTCAATCCCTATCCATGTGTATAGATCCTTACCACTGTTCTATCTACAGATTCTTGATATCAACCCATAGAACAGTAAATTGTGACCATTGTAGCATTGTCACATTGCATCAGACATGCCACACCTATGTATAAAAATTCATCTGTGATTATTTGCCCAAATTGGACATATATTTGGACATGGGCTCTAGGTGTAATAAAATCTCCATTTCTGTGAATAACAATTACTTATACAAACACCAACCCTACCTCATACAGTCTACATTAATTTTCCCACAGCTTGAGTGACTATATCATGTGGACCTTCAATACAATGATAAACCACTTATTGATGAATATATATTGAAGGTTTTGAATAGAATAATGGCATAATGGGATTTACATTTTTTAAATGAATCTCTGGCTGCTCTGTTGAGAACATAATTGCAGGGGGAGAAAATGGAATTGAGAGTATTGGTGATAAAGTTTTTCTTAACAGAGAACAAATGGAAAGCAGACTGGCCTAAATTGTTTACTTACTAGGTTGATATTTGTTATCAAAATCGATATTTGGACATGACAGGAAGAGAGCAGTTTTGATAGTGTTTATGGGTTAAATTTGGATCGTATTGAGTTTTTTGCCTCTAGGACATCCAAATTATATTATAGTAATAATATTTTGCTACACTAGAGAGAGGACTCTGATGAAGATATAAATTTAGGTATCACCACAGATTAAAAACATATATAAGTATTCTTTTTAAAATATACATTTATTTGTAATATAAATAAAACTTAAGTCATGTTTTAAAATGCTATCATTTTAAAACAAAAAGACTTCTTTTACCTTATTCACTAATTTAAAGCCCAATTCTGATCATATTGGACTATTACAAGTAGGAGCACTCAAGTAGTATTATTGGTGAATTGGTTGAGTGTGGACTAACATAAGAACAATAATCTAGGGGAGAGAGACCCATACTTTCATTGGCATTACCTCCAGGATCCCCCACCAGTTTCTTACAGTGAAGATTCAAGACAATTCTCTGGTATATCTGGTTATGGAAAGGGAAAAACAATCATGGTGAAATGTATCCATCACCTTCCCAATTATAAGGGGCTACTCTCTAGACCCTTATCCCAGCTGAGGGTAGGACACTCTTCCTCTCAGTTTCCTTTTAATCTTTCTATCTCCCCTAAAGGATGATAATAACAAAAGGGTTCTGGACTTCGAGGAGATAGATAGAAAATGCAATAGTTAGAGAAGGGAGTAGGGGAATTGTGGGAAAAAGTGGTACCACTGGAGAAATACATGTGAAGATCACAGCCAAGAGACACAGTCTCCCCTAAAGAACATTAAAGATTTAATCACGAAATTCTACAACAACCCCTCCCAACACACCTTAATACCATGCCCAAAGGGTCCCAGTATATTAATAGTAAATTACAGCTGAAAGAGCTCCATGATACAGACTTTATATGAGGAAGTGATAAGCAAGAATACTAGAATAATTTTAAGGCTCTGGTATGCACAGTTACAGCAAATTAATTACAGCCCAACTCATGGCCAGAATAACATAGAAATTCACACTGCAGACCTATTTACTATAGTTCCTTTAACCCCAAATATCATGTATTTCAAAGAAAATAAAAACATAATTATAAGCATGCTAAGAGATTAAAAAAAAGTGTGAAGAGCTGAGGTATGCATCAGAACAAAACTCAGATATGACACAGATTTTGCAACTGCCAGACAGGAATTAAAAATAACTATGATTAACATGTTAAAAAAAGCTAATGGAAAAAAAATTAGACAACATGCAAGAACAGATGGGTAATACAAGCCAAAATATGGAAACTCTAAGATTGAGTAAAATGAATTCTAGGTTTAAAAAATACTATAATAGTAACAGATAATGACTTTGATGAGATCATCAGTACACTGGACAATGCAGAGGAAAGAGCTTATGACCTTGAAGGTACAAACTGAATACAAAGAGAACAGAGAATAGAAGGGTAGATGGAAAAAAAAAAAAGAATTTTCAAGGACTGTGGGACAATGTCAAAAGTAGTAACATATGTGCAATTTAGAGAAGTAGAGTATGGAGAATACAGATTTGAAATAATGATGAAGACTTTCCATGATTAATGACAGACAGCAGATCCAGGAAGTTCAAAAAACACCAGTCAGGAGATATGTACAACACAGACCCCAACAGTTAAGAGTGTCACATTCAAATGTAAAACAACAAAACAACCAAACAAAACAAAAATATGAAGAGAAATTCTTAAATAAGCCAGAGAAAAGGTATAGAAGAATAATGGTAAGAATGATAGCCAACTTCTCATCCAAAATCATGCAGGCAGATGAGTGGAGTGAAATAAAGTGTGAAAAAAGAAAAAACACATCAGTCTAGAATCCTATATCCAGCAAAATAATCTGCCAATATTTAAAGAGAAATACCTTCTCTGTTAAACAAAACCTGATGGCCTTCACCAACAGCAGACCTTTCCTGTAAGAAATGTTAAAATCTCCTCTGAAGGAAAATGACATATGTCTGAAATTTGGATCAACATAAAAGAGTATCAGGGAAGGAATAAATGAAGGTAAAACAGAAAATTGTTATGTCTTAATCACAAATGATCTAAAAAGATAACTGTTGAAAGTAGTAACAATATATTGGGTAAATACACCATGTGGATGAGTGGAATGAGTGAAAACAGCATCATAAAGGACACAAGAGAGGAACTGGGAGTACTCAGATATGAGGTACATAGAATACACATGAAGGGTTCTAATGGTATTTGAAAGTCCCCTTAGATGACTTAAAAGTTCATATTTAATTACTGTATCAATTGATACAGAAAAAAGAAAAAAACAGTGGGAAAACCCTTTGAATGCTCATGAAATATAAGGGACACCCTCAACCTAATAAAAGACAGCAACAAAAAACACACAGCTTAATGAAAGATTGAATGCTTCCATTGAATTCAGGAACAAGACAAGGATGTCTGCTTTCACCACTTTTATACATCATTGAGCTGGAAAGTAAAGCCAGTGAAATTAGACAAGAAAAAAAGTAATGAAACGCAGCAAGATTGGGAAGGAAAAAATAAAAACTGCTTCTATTCATAGGTGACATGATCATGTATATAGAATATCTTAAGGAATTCATGAAAAGAAACTATTAGAATTAATAAACAACTTAAGCAGATTTACAGTATACAAAACTAATTGTACAAAAATCAGTAGTATTGGATATACTAGGATGAACATTGCCAAATGAAATTAAGAAAATAATTTCATTTATTATGGCACCAAAACGAATAAAATACTTAGGTATAAATTCCAAAGTAAGCTTGAGACTATACAGTGAAATGACAAAATATTGTATAAAAATGGGCACCTGGGGGGCTTCTGCCTTAGGTTCAAGTCATGATCCCAGGGTCCTGGGACAGTCAAAAGATTTGAATCAACATTCCTTAAATGGAGATATGCAAATGGACAGCGTACACATGAAAAAATATTCCACATCATTAGTAATTAGTAAAATGAAAGTAAAACCACAAATGAATCCTCATGTATTATTGGTGGGAATATATTTTGGCCATTTCACAAAATGATAAATACTCTTTACCTTATGACCCAGCAATCCCACTCCTAGATTGTATTAGTTTCTTGGGCTACTATTAAAAGAATACCACAATTTTGGTATCTTACAATAATAGGAATGTATTCTTCCACAGTGTGGCAGCCACAAGTGTGGAATCAAAATTTCAGTAGGGTCACAGTTCCTCCGAAGGCTGGAGCACAGATTCCTTCCTTGCCTCTCCCAGCTACAGGTGTGTTTAGGCATTCCTCAGCATGACTTCTATCTCTCCCTGTCTCTTCATTGTTTTTTCTTCTACATGTAAAATCTTCCTCTACCTTTCTCTTATAAATCCTCCTGTTTTTTAATTTAAGGCCCACCAGATAATTTCATAATCCTTAACTAATTATATCTACAAATACTTTTTTTTTCCCAAAACAAAATGGTATTGGCAGGCTAGAGCATGGATATATCATTTTTGGGGGTCACTATAAGGACATTTGTAATTAAGGTGTCAGACAAATAATTCCAGATAACCTCATTTCAGGATCTTTAACCTAATTACATCTGCAAAATCTATTTTACAAATAGGATGTAGGACACAGAGATATCATTTTGGGGAATACTGTTTATTCTACTATGTATTTATATACACAAGAGAAATGAAAGCACACTAAAACAACAACTTGGGAAATGTGTGAAATAATCAAACATTAGAGACAACCCAAAAATCCGTCAACTGATGAATGGGTAAATAGAATATTGTAAGTTCATGCAACGGAATATTATTCAATAATTAAAGGGATTAGAGTACTGATAAAATGTTACTACATGAATGAACTTTGAAAACATGCTAAGTGAAATAGGTAACATGATTCTCTATATTATATGATTCTATATATATGAAAAAAATAAAAAATAAGCAAATATATAAAGACAGAAAGTAGATTACTGGTTTCCTATGGCCTGGAGTTGTCAATGGGGAACAGATGCCTGCTAATAGATATGAGCTTTTATTTAGGGTTATCTAAAATTAGATTGTTTGGAAAGTATTGCATAATCCTGTGAATGTACAATACAAATTGAGTTGTATAATTTAAGTGGATGAACTATCAAATACATTAATTATATGTCAATAAAGCTGTTAAAAATAGAATGGATGCTCTGGAGTCAGAATAGTGTGAACAAATTATTATACATCTCCAGAAATCTTTAGAATCATCTTTATAAATGAAGTGATAACTCTTATTCAAAATAACTCTACAAATACATATTATAAAGCTATATTGAGAACACTGAGAGAAGTGGCTAGTATATAACACACAATTATTAGTGATCAGAGATACCTCTTAACTTTGCATATATGGTCTCATATTTGAAAGTTTCCATAAACAGAAAAAAAAACTAAGAAATATGAAATCATATTTGAATGAACTTGTGGCAGAGTGTAACATGAAAATGGTAAACAGAATGTTAGGGTCTCTTCTTACAAGTCTACTGTTCTATAGATCTTCATCTATTTGTTCACTTAAATAAAAAGGTAAGATTAAAGACTAAGGAAGATCAGTACAAGGGACTCACACAAAAACAAAAGATCATAGGAAAATGCACTGGAATGACACTGGGTAGAAATGTAGAGACCAGAGTCAGCCATATCTACAACTTTAAATGTTATCTAAGTATAAAAATTATCTGTGAAGGAGCATATTTCAGAGAAATATTTTCTGTCATCAAGATCTGCTGAAAACTCCTTTGACTAATTAAAAAAGGTATGGAAAATGGGGTCGTTGACCATGATATAAATAAATCTGAGTTGATAAAGGGATATAGAAAATGTTTTATAAGAGGAAGAAATTTATTCAGATGTTTTAAAAAAGAGTTGAAGAAGTACATATATGTGTATTATATGTTTATGTCTGAAAAATAAATATAGTCAAATCAATTAGTTATACTATATGTTTTAAAGGATCTGTAAAATAGATCCTAAGAGAATAAACTACAAGAACCTTTTGATGATGCTTAAAGTTGAGATGATAATTTAATTCAGTGCTGTCCAACACTGGCTAAATAATAAATCATTTCTGGCCTTTCAAAAGCCTAAAACCATGTGAAATTTATTAAATCAAAATTTCTGGAGGTTGATCATGGATATATAGGAATTTTATTTTTAAGGTTTTTTTAAGTGCTTTTGTTTTTGTTTTGTTTTTAAAGTTCTTCAAATGAGTCTAAAATCTATCAGGTTTGAGAACTACTGATTTAAGTAGTCCAAATGGTAAAGGGATTATATAAAGGCTAATTGACAAAACAGTAAAAAGGGAAGGTATAATGGCTTAAATAGCACCTATTTTAAGGAAATATTTTCTTTTGTACAAAATAATATTTCAGAATTAGACTGAGTGTAAGTAAATGAATAAATATTCAGTATGTCTTTTTCTAAGTATTCAAAATATTTTATTTGGTAGATGCAGTGAAATCAAAGCAGTTAAACTCAGAAATCTAGGAAGTGATTTTTCTGGAATTGATTCTAAAACATTTGTGACTCAGTAGTATATCTTTAAGCCAAATCATTAAAAAATTCAGATTAATTTTTATTTTATTTCATTTTACTTTTTTAGAGAAAGAGTGAGCACATGAGTGGGAGTGGGGGAGGGGAAAAGAGCAGAGGAGGATAGAGAAAATCTTAAGCAGACTCCATGCCCAGTGTGGAGTCCAGCTTGGGCCTCAATTTCCAGACCCTGAGCCAAAATCAGAGTCGGGCACTTAACCTATTGAACCACCCAGGCACCCCCAGATTAATTTAAATATTATAATTCCTTAATGACTAAGAAGTAAAAATAGGGATCTTTTGAAATGTCTTCATCATTTTAATATTGGTAATTAGGTCAAAAATTGGCAAACTTTAATAAGATTACTAATTATGGGGAAAAACATTGCATTAATAAAATGCATTGAGGGAAATGGTAAATACTCTTATACTGGTCTATGTTCCTCTCTGTTGAATATTTGCAGATGCAGTACCCACTCTTTTCTGCATATTATTAAAGATTATTCTATTAACAAATGACAGAAACTGAGCTCAAATAGCTTTAGCAAAATGGAATTTTATCTTAGGTACTGAATATCCACATAGTTGCAAGATCAAGAAAGAACTCAGATTCAGTCTGTTTTTTTGTGGGGAGGGGTGGTACTTACATGCCCACCTCTAATTTTCACCTTCATTTTGCCCAGGAGTCCTCTCACTCAGTGATTCAAAGTATAGTTTTGCAACATCAGCAAACAGAAAAAAAGATTCTTTCTTCCCTTATTTATAGTAGTTCTGGAGTTTCCTTTATTTTCGGCTACTTGGTCATTTGTCTATCCCTTGTAAAGATTGTTTTGAGACACAGATAGACACACCACATACCCATTGCTATGTTTTCTGTAACTACAATAAAGAGTTTGGGAAAATGTATATGCAGAGCAAAAAATAAACTGCCACAGTTCACTCTACAATGATTAAGAAAATAGTATTAGTATTGAGTTAACCGTCTCTCCATTTTATCAATAACCCATCTTGAAAAATCAATGCCCATTTCTTCCTGTTTGAATTATGTTACTATAAACAATAAATATGTATTTCCCTTAAAGGCTCAGCAATGTTGAGTGCTATACAATATTAAATGTATTTTACATTTTGAGGTACCAAATAGAAACTACAATGAGTTGGTTAGATAATAATAATTCTTCTTTTCCCTTAAATCAGTAGTTTTCAAACTTGCCTCTAACAAATGCCCAGGTGTTGATGAAGATGATGGTCAGGAGGTCACAGTTTAATATCTACTATCCCTATTCTTACAATCTATATAAATGTATTAAGAAATATTCCTATTTATAAATTTTTAATTTTATGAACATTATGGTTATCAGGAGATATATTAAAATGATTTATGATGAATAGTGATAAAAATCTTATCACAAAGAATTCAGGAAATATTGAGGTTAAATCAAGGCACTATAAATAATATAAAATCCAGCTAAAATTTGCATCAAAAATTAATTTTATTGATTCCAGTATTAAAAATGTCCAGGGATAGTGTTGGGTTTAGTCAAATAATCTCACCAAGGTCAGAGTTTTTCCTTTTTCTACATTTCTGCTCTGCAAGTTTCTTCTCAGGTTATGATGAACACCTTTCTCTTGCCCAGCTAACACTGGCAGTTCCAGGCACTCCTCCAATGGTCCAAAAGAGTGGTAGAAGTCGGGGTGCCTGGGTGGCTCAGTTGGTTAAGTGACTGCCTTTGGCTCAGGTCGTGATCCTGGAGACCTGGGATCGAGCCCCACATCGGGCTCCCTGCTTGGCGGGAAACCTGCTTCTCCCTCTCTTACTTCCCCTGCTTGTGTTCCCTCCCTGGCTGTGTTTGCAACATCAGCAAACAGAAAAAAAGATTCTTTCTTCCCTTATTTATAGTAGTAAATCAAATAAATAATAAAATCTAAAAAAAAAAAAAAAAGAGTGGGAGAAGTCATATCCTCTTCTTTTTAACCTTTAACCAGAGCGTGTGAGACAATAGAACATTTATCTTATTTGTTTCCTGATGATAGCACTATCTTGCTTGTCAGGTTCATCCACTGAGGCTAAGAGGGTAGAATGTACCAATTCACTCAAGGAAATCAAAGATCACTTCTGTGGCCAAAGGTAGAAATATTTCTCCTCAAATGTCAAGGGTCAAGAGTCAGAGAATTACTTCCTTTAGAGGAAAATTGAATTACCAGTGTATCAAAAGAAATGTCACTGCTGTGGGACTAAAGATTGAAGAGGAAAGAAGCAGATGTTTACCATGTTATTTAATTAATATGTTACATCATCTTTATGATTAGATATATAGAGTCCTATACATGAACCAGTACATTTTAACATATTGTTATGTATGAAAAGGAGGAAAAAAACAGTTGGTAAATTCAACTTGCAATTGTATTCTATTTTAATTGGTTATTATTAGGGGAGTGATTGTCAAACTTCAGTGAGTTTATGAATGACCTTACAATTTTATAAACATGCAGATTTTTTGGTTTGTACACCAAATATTTTTATTCATAAGAATAGAGTGGTTCTTCATTTCTTTTTTTAAAATATTTTATTTATTTATTTGAGACAGAGAGTTTGTGAGTGAGACAGAGCATGAGAAGGGAGGTCAGAGACAGAAGCAGACTTCCCACGGAGCTGGGAGCCCGATGTGGGACTTGATCTCAGGACTCCAGGATCATGACCTGAGCTGAAGGCAGGGGTTTAACCAACTGAGCCACCCAGGCACCCCATCATTTCTTTACTTTTAAGAAGCACCACAAATAACTTTCCAAATAACATGCAGTGTTAATAATGTTTTAAATTTAATATTCATCTTTAAGTTCAGAATTTTAAATGCAAAATTCTGGTAAAGTAACATGTGCTACATATGTTAGACTGTTTTATTGTAAGAGAATGAAGACAAACCCAAATTCATAGAACAAAAACAAGGAAGTTTTAGGCTTATGGGAAGAGGATTAAAATAATCTCAGTTGGATCATTATCTTCTCAGGCTATTTGTGGACTCTGACTGCTTTAGACTCCCTGCTTTCAGCCTTAAATGACTAAAGTCTCTGAACTTATAATTTCACCCACTAAAACCATAGAAGAGAGAGAGAAATGCAATTTACTGGCAATTTCAACAAAAGTATCCAGTATCTCTTTGATTCTTAGTAGGAAATGTGCTTATCCCTGAGCCAAAAATACTTGTTGGAAGAATGAAATATATTGAATGACCAATCAGAACTATGGGTACTGTTAATTTAATCCAACTGCACAGATTGCAATGGGGGAGATGTGATTTCTCAAATGAAAATCAAAAGACTTTTCTTAGAGAAATGGATTTTATGAACCAAGTCAACTTGATGAAGTATAAAATGATATATTTATTTTCTTTGCTGACTTTAAAAATTACCACAAAGTTAGGGGCTTAAATCAACACAAATTTATTATCTCACCGTTCTATACATCAGAAGTCTGACATGGATCTCACGGTGCTAAAGTCAGGGTGTTGATAGGCCTGTATTTCTTTCAGAATGCTATAGGACAGGGGTTCTAATTTCTAATTCCTTTCTTATTCAGTGGTTGGCAGAATTCAGTTGTTTGTTGTTCTAAGACTGAGGTCTTCCTTTCCCACTGGATCTCACCTCTGAGCTGTTTCTAGTCTCTCGAGGCTGCCCTCATTCCTTTCTCCATCTTCCAAGCCAACAACAGAGTTGAATTTCTTCCATGCTTTGCATCCTTCCTGCATTTTTTCCCTACCTTTTCTCTCCCTGACTTTACCTGGGAAAGATTGTCTTCCTTTTTTAAAGGCTCATCAGATGGGGCTTCTGGGTGGCTCTGTTGGTTAGGCATCCAACTCTTGATTTCTCCTCAGATCATGATCTCAGGGTGCTGAAAGCAGGGTCCTGAGATCAAGGTTGTGAGATCACGCCCTGAGTCAGGGCTCCATTCTGGGTGTGGAGGCTGCTTAGTATTCTCTATTTCCCTCTCTCCCCCTCTCCTCTCCCCATACTCTGGCATGCATGTTCTCTAGTGTGTTTTCTCTCTCGCAGATAAATAAACAAACACATAAATAAGTAAATAAAATGTTTAAAAATAAATACTCATTAGATAAGTCAGATAAGTCTCTCCATTTTATGATATCTACTTTAATCACACCTGCAAAGTTCCTTTTCCCTGCAGTTTAACATAGTCATAGGTTTTAGAAATTTGGGCATAGACTTTATTTTTTGGTGGAGGGGATTATCATTCAATCTACCACACATTAAATATTCTTATAAACTGAACCTGTATACTTTCTTTTAACAATATGTTTTTGTTAATTCTGTAAATATAATTCTGAGATTATTGTTAGTCAGAAACTATGAAGATTTTACTACTTGCAAGCTAACAAGTACCTTGTCACAGTGCTAAATATATATATCTTTAGAATTTATAAATTTATAACAAATAAATGTTATATTATAAATAATTATATATAATATGTATAATATATCAATTACATATAATATATAAATATATAATAAAAACATATTCTAAATTTTAAATTGATAAATTTATGATTTTTAAATTTATAAGTGCATAGTGTATAATGTATTACATATTTAAATATATATACTCCATTAACCCACATAAATAAATATAAATGTGTGTGTATTACAGAGAGACACAAAATTTTCGGAACAAAAAATAGACCTTTAATTACTCACAGCAAAACAGCAGCCAGAAATTACCTTGTGATGGTAACTGCATGTTGCCTATGCTGCAGCAGAGTGTACACAGTAGAGGGACCCCAAAATAAGTATCACTGAGTTTTTATGGGGTTGCTGCCATATCTCCCCAGTCTTCCCTCCAGGTGTATAGTTTACACCATGCTCATAAGAATCTCCTGTGGGAGAGAAGAAGGCAAGCATCACAGATTTTTTAGCGTGGAATGTAAGCGGATATTTCCGAAGAGTTGATTTTTAACACCATGGGATGTGTCCAAGGAATACATCTCTAAGTCTTTCTGGGAGGAACACTAACACTTTCTTCTAAGGCATATTGGCTACTCAAACGTCTTTTGCTCAGAATGCCCAGATGGTGCAAAAATACCATAAATCCATGAAGGATTTTCTTCCCACCATTGATGGTCGCATTTTAATAATTCTCTATATGAATCAAACCAGAGTATTTAAAACTTCAAATATAAATAAAACTTTGGAAGAAGTGTTTTCTCTTTGATAAAATACAGATAGCTTAGAAGTAGACAACTACCATGTCTTTGAAATCATAATTAGCAATTCAATACATATAATAGACACATACAAATTGGGATATCACTATTTACATTCTGTACAAAAAGTTCAGTATGGATCACATATTACAGTTTTCATTATAAGGCCATGGAAACAAGGGTGGTGTAAGTTAACTACAACTAAAGCTCAGGATATTTGAATTTGCCGAGACTTTTGACCCGGAAAATTACTAAATCTTCAAATCATCAGTTAACTCTTCTGGAAAATTACTTTATAATATATATTGGAACTTTCATTTCTGTGATTTAGTTATGAAAATCAAGTAAAATATTTTTTAAATGTATTTATAATCTTTGTATATTTAAATTCTTTAAAAATTATCTATAAAGATATCTTCATGCCTGTTTTTAGAACTTGTCTCATCTCTTATAAAATGTTAAATCAGGGGCACCTAGGTGACTCAGTGGATAAGCCTCTGCCTTCAGCTCAGGTCATGATCCCAGAGTCCTGGGATTGAGCCCGGCATGGGGCTGCCTGCTTGGCGGGAAGCCTGCTTCTCCCTCTCTCACTCTTGCTGCTGTGTTCCCTCTCTGTCTGTGTTTCTCTCTGTCAAATAAATAAAATCTTTTAAATAAATAAATAAATAAAATGTGAAGTCAAAAGTAATTTCTAAACTTTGCAACCTATGAACAGACTACTTTCCACCCATTGCAAAGTGGTTTCTTGCATCTTCTTTCATGTTGTCAAAAATGAAGTATAAAGATGTTAACATTGAGTTTAGTCTGAATAATACCTCAATTGTTTTTGCTCTGTAATCTGAAAGCTGTTGCTTTATCTCAGATTTTGTCATTGTCTGCAAAAAATTCCTACCTTCTTATGAAGTCTAGAAACATTGTTTCATTTATTTGAGCATATTCAAATTCTTATTATTTTTGATGCATTGTTTCCACTCCCTTTCACAAAGCAAATATAGTGGTTGTTACTGCAAAAACTTTGAGCAAAAGGACAATAAAATACAGTAAACTAACAGAAGGAACCAGCGGCTTTTCACATTTAAATACACTTTTTATTCTACACATTGAAATGGCATCTCATTTTTCAGTGAGTCCCAGAACAGCAGGCATATACAACTCCATCAAAGCACATGAATCAATAGACTAAACAAGTTACACTGTAGCAGTTTATACATCAAAACCACTTGTCTATTTCTTTGAGCAATATCATCAAATCAATATATCCCCCAATCTACAGCTATTCCCCAAACTGCTCTTTCATATTACATATTCAAACAGCTGTAAACAAATTAATAAATTGCTCTGGACTTTTGTTTTCTCTCCTCCTGAATTTTAATTGATTCATATCGCTGGAAAATCCATGCAGGCTTGTTATGTTGGCTTTTATTCCCCCTCTTCTGGCATGAAGATGAATACAGTGAATAAGAGCTTCAGCCTCACACTTCAGTAACCACTTGTAGTTTTGATGTTAAACTCAAAGAGAGTTCTTCTGTTAAACATTTAGTATGTAATTTTCTTCTATCACTGAAACACAAAGCAAAAGAGTTTTCTTATCCAGACCATAGTGACGAGTCCTATAATGCCAGTGAAGCACAACATGTACAGATGCCATTAGAAGGCATCCAATCTATGCCAGCTAATAAAGTAGTGATTAGATAACTGACATCTGCAAAAACTAGAACACACAAGAAATGTTAATTACTAGATCTCCTACTTGCATTTTATATTAAGGAAATTACCCTATTGAATTCTTTCTTTTTATTGTTTTTGTGTTTTGTTTTGTTTTGTTTTGTTTTTTGATCCAGGCTGTATTTTGTGTTCTTACAGTGAAATATTATTTAAGTTTAGAATAGTATACCTAGAGAACAAAATTCAACGAGCTCAATAGTTTGATTCTATTTAATCCTTGGTTGCTGTTAAAAATAATTAAGTTGATGGGGCGCCTGGGTGGCTCAGTTGGTTAAGTGACTGCCTTCGGCTCAGGTCATGATCCCGGAGACCCGGGATCGAGCCCCACATTGGGCTCCCTGTTAGGCAGGAAGCCTGCTTCTCCCTCTCTCACTCCCCCTGCTTGTGTTCCCTCTCTGGCTGTGTTTCTCTCTGTCAAATAAATAAAATAAAATCTTTAAAAAAATAATTAAGTCGATTTCAGATGAAGCTTGGATTGGATACAATCCTAGATATAAAATTATTGATATTGTTTGGTAGTAGACAGGAGACTATAAAAGGCACAGGTTTGGGAATTTGGCTGCAACATAGCTGTTAACCTGACCATATCATGGGGCTGGTGTTAGCTATAGTTGTGTAAGTGTAAGTATAGTAAGTGTTGAAAATGATACATACCTCTTATGGTTAATATTTTTCTGTATATTAATGTTGAAAATGATACATACCTCTTATGGTTAATATTTTTCTGTATATCCTCAGTTCATTGTATTTATTTGCTTAAATAATCATCAGCATCACAGCGCTTTTGGGATAAGCATTGAATGGACAGGTTTCTCAGGGAACTTGTCAGACAGGGTCACACAATGTCCAACAAAAACCACTTCAGTCATTTCTTTGCTTGTGTTAGGTCAGAAATACAACATAACCACTTTGTCCTAACAAAAAGGAAAATGTAAATATTGATTTGCTTCTGATGTTAATAATTTGTATCTTTGGGCTTTATATTTGAGAGTGAATTTCAGGGTTGTGAACAGGTGATATAGGGAATCAAAGCAAACATCTATACTTCCACTTTTTAAATCTTTTAAATCTTTAATAAAGAAGACAGTGCAATGAATTGAGTGTGTTTCCTTTCCAAATTCATATGTTTAAATCCTAACCCCTGGTGTGATGGTATTAATAGGTAAGACCTTTAGGAAGTAATGAATGCCTTATAACAGAGATCCCAGAGAGACCTCTTGTCCTTTTTTTTTTTCACATCCTTTGAGAACACATCAAGAAGATGGCCATCCTGAACCAGGAAGTGGGCTCTCGTCAAGTACTGAATCTGCTAGTACCTTCTCATTGGCCTTCCTAAGCTCCAGAACTATGAGAAATAAATGCTAGTTATTTAAGCCACATAATCTGGTATTTTCGTTATAGCAGCCCAAATGGACTACATAGACAGATTGCCAAAATAAAATCTCAACCATAACTGTACTTGTTTTCTGTTACTCCTGTAACAAATTGTTAAACTCAGTTGTTTAAAGCAGCACAAATTCATTATCTCACAGTTCTGTATGTTCAAAGTCTGACACTGGTCTCACTGGGTAAAAATATCAGTGCCGATAAGACTACTTTTCTTCTTTACAAAGAACTGAATTCAGTTCTTAGTGATTGTAAGACAGAGGTTTCTGTTTCTTTGCTGGCTGTTAGCTAGTGATTAATCTTTGGTTATAGGCTGCTAATTTTCAGTCTTGTGATTTCCATTATCTCCTAGACATCCTTCTCTAGTTCTTACATGAGGACCCCCAAGGTCACTAAGCCAACAAGAGTGCATTAAGTCCCTTTCATGCTACAGAGCTCTGACTGCTGCTTCATGTCTCTGACTTCAGCTGAAGAAAGTTCTATGCATTTAAGGGATCAAGAAATTAAAGTTAAGTCAGAAAAACCAGGATAATCTTATTTTAAAGTGGATCTTCTTAAATACATGTAAAGTCCCTTTTGTTATGTAAAATAACACATACATGGATTCCAGAGATTAGGGGGTGTGCATCTTGCCTTGTGGGTGGTGGGGAGGTTTTTGAAGCCTATTTTAGTAATCATCTTTCAGATTGGCTTTAAATACTCCACAGTGTCATGATAATAATATTTTTCTGTTACATTAAATTGTGTAAATCTAGATCCTGTTTTCTTGTCCTCTGGTAAATAAGGGGGCATTGGCTGACCTCTTCACCTCTGTTTCTTTGGACAGAGGAGGTGAACTTTGCACGTGCTGCATGTAGTGGGTAGGAGTGAATGAGGATGTGTATTTGCCCTCTCGCAGGAGCTGACATAAAAAAGTACTCAGAAATTGTTTCCTGCCATACCTTTTCATGAGGCAGTCATCCTCTGCATATTTTTAGTGTTGGAGTAATAAACCCTTGTTAAATTCACAAATCTGTGAAGTCAGTACTATTTCTGCACACTTTTCTGGGTTATCCTGCTACTGAAAAGGAAGCAGAAGTTACTGATTCTAAAATGGCATTACTTTCATCAAACCACAGTGCATTTTACTGCTTAGAATGGAGGTTAACTGAACATTTTGTCCGATGTTATAATCCAATTCCTCCAAGTATAACTCATGTGCTTCTCAGTTGTCAGAAAAAAAAATGTAATATTTCTCAGCCTAGAGCTGTCTGGAAACTGACTGATAACGACAAAATGCTGAGAGAAAAAATAACGATACTATACCTGGCAATGTTATACCTGGTAATTTTTTAATTTAGTTCAGAAATTAAGGATACTTTCCTAAACAAAAGCTTTAAGAGTTCAACATCAGTAGACATGCACTGTAAGAATTGCTAACAGGGGCGCCTGGGTGGTTCAGTTGGTTAAGCGACTGCCTCCGGCTCAGGTCATGATTCTGGAGCCTCGAGATCAAGCCCCACATCGGGCTCCCTGTTGGGCGGGAAGCCTGCTTCTCCCCCCTCGGTCCCTCTGCTTGTGTTCCCTCTCTGGCTGTGTTTCTCTCTGTCAAGTGGATAGATAAAATCCTAAAAAAAAAAAAAAAAAAAAAAAAAAAAAAAAAAAAAAAAAAAAAAAAAAAAAAAAAAAAAAAAAAAAAAAAAAAAAAAAAAAAAAAAAAAAAAAAAA
>PITA01028132.1:0-19840 GCA_004023965.1 Spilogale gracilis
ACCAATTGTTAGAGGCCCACCTTTGTAGTTTTCTTTGTTTGAGATTATCATGGACTAGAGCCAGGGTGTCCCTGATGACCCCGGAGAGGTTAGCCTAGAAACAGCAGGTTTCTCCTAAAGCCATACAGAGGCCTCCTTATTTTAGGAAGAGCAAGTTGAGGCCCCGTCTATTTTGTAAGACAACCTAGGCCAAAGAGTGGACTGGTTGTTCATGCCTAGATTTGGACTTTCTCAAAGTCCTAGATCTTTGTCTAATGTTGACTTAGATCTTTGAGGTTTCTATCTCCCACAATTAAAGAGGCTGTGCCTATAGCAGGAGAGCTGGCTATTCCAAGCCCAATAAGGAGGAGCACTAAAATTGGAACTGCTCATTTGGTTCTGGCAGGCTGGGTGAGATTCAGGTGTTTCCTTCCCTTGGTTCTCCCATAGATATAAACCTGGGGAACTATGTATACTAATATACATAATTTGAGAGGGTTGACTTTCTGGATAAGTTGGCGGGTGACACAAGGAGTGATACCTAAGGTGCAGTCAAACCATGTAGTTGGTGGGGCTATGAGGAGAGAATCAAGGTCTTTGAGGTTCTGGTCTCCAGTAATATTAAGCAGTGATGTGCAGGAAGCTCGATAAGAACTGGCTCAGAATATAGGTTGTGGAGTGTATGCAGGAGCCCTGTCCCTGAAGATCTCCCAGAGTCAGAGAAAGGTGACATCCCCATGGACATAGGCCCAGAGCTTGTGCCTCCCTCAGGTTAACCCTTTAGACTTGGGTGATATTAGTTCCCGTAGAATATTTGACCCCAATGCCTACATAGTAGGGAGGGTGAGAGTCTAAGCAGAACCAGCAATCATTAGTTAAATTGGGCATTGGAAAGTTTGCAAACAGCAATTAGCATAGAGTAAATTGAATTCCTCAGCATGGGGGGGTTATTGGTCATTTAACTTTGTTTAAAAGAAATAAGACACTAAGATAGCTCTTTTATTGGGAGATCTTATCTTCTGCCAGGTATTTGGCAAATCTCTTTCCCTAATAGGGAACCTTGCCAAATTTTTTTTTTTTTTCCATCAAAGATTAGAACACTAGCTGATGCCATCATTCTGGGCAAAAAAAGCCTCAGCGTTCAGAGGCATTCCTCATTCTCCACTGCTTTCAGCCTTAAGCTTATGTCATCTAGAAAGTATTTCCAAGTTCTATCCTGTATGCTGAAGCCACTGAGAAAGATTCCTGAGAAGGTAGAAAGGGTTAGAAGTCAAAGAATAGCTGTGATTCACCTGAGATCAGAGATGCACAGCTCCTCTGCATACAGGTTTGCATACAGGCAGTTAGGTTGGTGAAAAGTTTTGCCACACACCCACTTCCAGGCCCTAGCCAATAGGAAGTAAAATTGCTCAGCCAATCATCACCCTTCCCTTCTCCCAATATTCTGCATTGCTGCCCTGGAGACAGGATGGGTGAGTCCAAACGCAGAGGGGTGCTGGTCCTACACTACATTAAACTGTGCCTGTGCATTCTACTTTGCTCCACTGTTCCACCCCCAGCTTCGGCCAGTGGCCCTGCCTTGAAGGATTAGAACCCCAGGTGCACGCCTTGGCGGGAGCCTTTTGACCAGTCGCTGGTATAAGGGCCTATTTAGAAGTCCAGGTGGCCATCGTGTTTACTCAGAGAAATAGCTCTGGGAGAAATGGGAAAAGAGCCCCTGGAAAATAAAGGCATGCCAGGTTGGGGGAGATAATCCCCTGAACCTCCCAGATCCTGACCAGTGGGGGAGAAACTGGACACAGTATAGCTCCCCAGGGTCGGAATGGATGCAGAGACAACCCATCCTCTATCTGTAATTGCCAGGGTGTTCGAGTCCCCCTGGTTGCTCTGTGGCCACCAGGCGGTTCGTGTCCCCCTAGCCTAGGTGGTTGCCAGGGATTTTGAGTCCCCTGGTTATAGGCAGCTGGGTTTGTGGTTGTCTTGGTTTTATCTTCTTGTTACTTCTTGTGTTGTTTGCTGTTCATGTTGTTGTTGCATATGAGCTGGACCCACAGTAGGAAACCAGGGACAATTGAGGAGATCCTCCCATCAGACCAGGTAGGCCTCGGGCCCTCTGCCAGTCAGACCTGTCCTACTGGATAAAAGCAGAGCCTGATCACCTCCCATTAGTCAGGGGCACCTGGCAGTGGGGGGAGGTGTCCAACCTGTCTGAGTGTGAGTGTGTCTGTCTGGCTCCACCGCTGCATCTATGGAGTCTGAGTGGTAAGCTTAAACTACTGTTAAATGGTGGTGGTGAGGCTAAGGACATCTGACCCTAGGCGAGCCAATGACATAAAATTCTGGTGTAACAGTTTACAATCGGTTACTCCTTAGTCTTTACTGGAGATTAAGGTTTCTAAAGAGTGTAAACTTCTGCTAACAGTAACTAGGACTGATGGAAGTAAGGGAAACAGCGGTCTATGTGGAAAAATAGGAGATATGTA
The DNA here is from genome assembly GCA_004023965.1 of Spilogale gracilis. Taxonomy (NCBI): domain Eukaryota; kingdom Metazoa; phylum Chordata; class Mammalia; order Carnivora; family Mephitidae; genus Spilogale; species Spilogale gracilis. The sequence goes on from PITA01028132.1 coordinate 2,463, forward strand.
AGAAAGATAAGGAGTGGGAATGAATTCTGTTGAAGGTAAAAGAAGGTAACTTTATACTAAATGAGATGGTTGTTTGGAAAGAAACAGCAAGGGACAAAATCTGAATGTAAAGGAAAGTCGTAGGAGCTTTATGGAGGGAAAACTTTGGAACAGAATTTTAAATGTGGTCGGCACAGAGCAAGATTGAAATGAATGGATTTTGAAGTATAAGATTGAAAGTCTGCTCTCTCTATGTTCAAAAAGACAAGGTTTTATCCCATTGTTGGTCTGCTCTTGGTAAGAAAAGGTAAATAGTTGCTTTCTCTTTGCCTGCCCAGAGAAATCAGTTTCTATGATTTGCCTTTATCAGCTCTTTAACTCCCTAATCCCATTTCTGCTTGTTCTTCCCAAGATATAAGTTGTAAATGAAGTCTTCTTAACTTATTAGGCCTTTATTTGGTTTGCTAAGTCACTGGAGAAGTACTTTTAAACAAATGATAGGCCTTGGGTTACATTTGGATGGGTGCTAAAACTATTCTGGAGGTAATGTGCCCTTCCTAAAGTTTTAATGTACTAGTACAAGATCATCACTCAGTGTTCTGGCTATTGAAATGTGTTTTCAGTTTTTGTCATTTACAGTTGTTATTGTCTTGCAAAATGAGTTTCATCTTCAAGGAGATTCATATAAAGGTAGGGAGAGTCTCCATTTCTATCGCCAGGATCTGTTGGGGGGACTCTGGGCGGCTGCAAGAAGGCCCATAAATTTATCCATGTTCAGTGCGGTGACTCAAAGTAAGGATGAGTCCCCAGGGGCTTTTCTGGAAAGGCTTATTGAAGCCTATAAAAAGCCTGATCAACCCTGAGGCACCCGAAAACCAGAGGGCAATTAACCTGGCCTTTTCTAGGCAGTCAGCCCCAGATATGAGAAAGAAACTACAGAAAATTGAGGGATTGGAAGGAAAAAAATTGACTGAATTAGTGGGCATAGCAGAAAGGGTGGTTAGCAACAGGTATGCACAAGAAAGAAAGGCACACTAGGAAAAAAAAAGAAAGGCAGACTAGGAAAAAAAAAAAGGCAGACAAAAAAAAATATTTTGGCATTACATGAAGTGCGAAGAGCCCAGTGGTGGAAAAGGCAGGTAAAAGATGGTCAATGGAAGGAAAAGCTTAAACGTGGAGAAAGAAAATGGGACAAGTTGAGAGAATGAACGGGGCTCTTAAAGAGACCCTGAGGAATTTAATTTTAGAGACTCACGGTGGATGGGTTGATCTCCCTTCCTTCTCCCTACTTAGGGTGTGGTGCACACCCTATGTAAACAAGTTTACCCCATTTGAAATAATGTTTAGGAGACCTCTCTCCTCTGCCCATGGCAAGAAGAGGTTGCCTTGGCAGAAAATGGCTAACCAGTCTGTACTCCAGTCCCTGCAGGTACTGCAGTCTGTTTTAAAGGGAGCTCACGCAGGAGTCTGAGCTGCCCACTCTGGGATGGAGGTTAAGTCACATCCTCATCAACCTCGAAATTTAGTCTGAGTGCACTGCCACCAGGTGAGAAACCTAGAACCTCCCTGGGAAGGACCATTTACTATCATCCTGACCACCCCCATGAAGTAAAAGTAGAAGGCATCAGGACCTGGATTCACACATGTCATGTCAAAGGAGCTAAGGACGAGGACGCCCCCTAGAGATGGACACCGCTGCCTATGGACCCTGCCAACCATGGACTGAAGCTAAGACTCAAAAGACAATAACTTTGTTGTCACTTTTATTGTTGCCTAATGATAGGGGAGCTTCTGAGTCACCTTATATGATTGAGAGTGACTGTGAGCATTTTTCCATCTGTGTGCAATTGGCTCTGATTGTTAACTCTCTCTCCTACCCTTTCCTGGGTAACTGTAATTGATCATCGTAGATTTTGTTTCATAGGTTTGAATGGGTTTTTTTGTTTCGTTTTGTTTTGTTTTTGGCTGTTACTAAGTTTGGAGTATAGATCTGGGAAATAGGTTTTATTTAGCAGAAGAGTTAAAGATCTGACCTATTCCCAAAGAAAAGGGGGGCTCTGCATAGCCTTACGAGGGGAATGCTGTTGTTGGGGATCAGCATTTGCAGGCCCCCTGATTTCACTATTACTGATGTTGCTCTTTGGCCCTTGCATTATACATGCCCTAATGCCATTTGTACAAAAGGGTGAAAGATTCAACCTATTTCGAAAGAAAAGAGGGCCATGGAAGGGCCTATTTAGAAGTCCAGGCTGCCATCTTGTTTACTCAGAAAAACAGCTCTGGGAGAAATGGGCAAAGGACCCCTGGTAAACAAAGGCAAGCCAGGTTGGGGGGTACACTCAATCAGGTAACCCCCTTATCCTCCTGGACCCTGACCAATGGAGATCCCCTGGTAAACCACTCTGTGGAGATTAAATGTATTCATCATCACAGTGGAGTGAAAGTATTAACTCAGGCCTGCTAGGGTGATTTGGGTCAGCTCGGGGTGTGGTTTTCCTCTATAAAAGGTAGCTTGTAAGAATAGGCAGCGCCGCTTTCTCCCTTTTGGGAAGTGACCCTGGTCAGGGCCAGTATAATTCTGGATGCTTGGCACAGAATAAAGCTCTGCCTTACTTTCACTTTTATATCAGCTCCTTCCTTTGACCATGGGCCCTAATAGGCAGCTACTTCTCACCAGCAGTGAGGTGAGTGGCCATTGCAGTTTTCAGGTCCACAAATTTATGTTTGTGTTTTCCTGAGTGGGTGCAGGGCACACTACAGGCCTGGAGGGGCGCCATTCACCTGCCCTCCCTCTGTGAACCAGATGTCTCTCCTGTCTTCTTTCCCAGGGGTCTGCTTTGTTATCGAGTTAAAGTAAAACCTTAAACAGTTTTCTTGAGGCTTTGTTTCTTGGCACACGGGACACCTCTTCAAGGACTTAAGGGGATTTCTGATCTGTAGCATTTGGGAGATGTACTTTATGGACATCCCAGATTCAGAGTTTCCCCCCCTTAAAATTTTGAGTGCTGTTTTCTGTTGGAACTTTATGCGGGGCTGATCCAGGAGCAATGCCTGGTAGTGGTTTATTCGGGAATTGACATCAATCTTTCAGGGACTCCCCGCAGATTGGCCTCTACCATGTGTGGGGCTGTGATGAGCATATCATGGCCCAAAGTCAACTTGTCAGAATCTCAGGTGAGCAGGGCGGTGTCAACGATAGCTCTCAAGGAAGAGGGCCATCTTCCCACCACCAGGTCTAATTCTTTTGATAGATGGGCCACCGATGTGTTCAATGGAGCTTGTCTCTGGGTCAGGTTGCCCTGGGCAACCCCTTGTCTTTCGTCCATGAATAGATGGAATTTTTTTTTTTTTTCTGTCTGGGATGACCAGGGCTAGGGCTAACACCAAGGCGTGTTTGAGGGCCTGGAAGACTTGTTCTCCCTCCTGAGTCCATTTGAAGTCTTTTTCCATTTTTTTTTTTTTTTTTGTGATTGCATATAGGGGTTTAGCAATCTCAGTAAACCTTGGGATCCACAAGTGGCAGTACCCCACAGCCCCCAGGAATTCACGGACATGTCTTTTATTTCTGGGGGCCAGGATGTGGGTGATGGCCTGAATGCAACTGTTCAGATATGATTCTCTTACCTTGTTGGAGAATGTATCCCAAATTCACTGCCTGAGGGGTACACAGTTGTGTCTTCTTTGCTGACACTCGGTAGCCCAGTGCCTACAATGTGCCCACAAATGTTTGGTGGCTCAAAGGCAGTCATCCTCAAGACTTGCAGCCAACAAGAGGTCATCCATATCTTGGAGGAGGGTTACATTCAGGTTTTCATGTAGGAAGGCATGGAGGTCTTGATGGAGTGCCTCTTTGAACAGAGTGGGTGAGTTTTTGAACTCCTGGGGGAGTCATGTCTAGGTTAGCTCACCACTCTCTCCCTTTTCAGGGTCAGTCCATTCAAAGGCAAACACAGGCTGGCTCAGTTTAGCTGGTGGAATGCTAAAGAAGGCATCTTTTAGTTGCAGCATTGTATACATATATCTTTCAGGTGGGAGCCCACTTAGGAGGTTGTAGGTATTAGGGACAGTAGAGTGTATGCCCTCAACCTGCTTGCAGACTTCTCTTAAGTCTTGTACCAGCCTTTAATCCTGTGTCCCTGCCTTTTTGACCAGGAGTAGTGGGGTTTTCCAAGGGAAGTTACAGGGGACTAGGATCCCAGCCTGTTGGAGGTGTTTAATGTGGTTTTCAATTCCTTTCCAGGCCTCCGATGGTATCAGGTATTGTTTTAGCCAGACCAGAACAGCCTGGCTTTTCAGTTGAACTATTATTGTTGGTTGGTATTTTGCCAGCCCTGAGGGATTATTTTCTGCCCACATGCCAGGGTATTCAACTTGCATCTGGGAGAGGAGTTTTGGATTTGAGGGTTGTGGTCTCTCCCCTAAGGTCAGATATTCTTCCTACAGGGGAAGAGTAAAGAGAAGTTTGCTGGGTTTGATGGGGCTTTTAAGGTTTATATTAATGGAAGCTTCCTCAAAGTTTATGTTTGCCTGAACTTAATGGAGCAGGTCCCTTCCCAGAAGCATGTAAGGACATTCAGGTATAACTAGGAAAGAGTGAGTGACAGTTCCCTTTCCTAAGTTCACTGTTTGTTCTGTAAGTCCAGGAACAGTGCTGTGTCCCAGTTGCTCCTTGAATGAAAGTCTTTTTGCTATTTAAAGGGCCATTTGCTTGCTGGAAGACTTATATGTGGCCCTGGTATCTACTAAAAAGTCCATAGGCTTGCCTTCTACAGTCAGTTTCACCTTTGGCTCTGGAGGGCTAGTGGCAGAACTCTGGTCCAATCAGTTGGTCCCTAGCTGGAGCACCGGCACCACTACAGGCTTTTTATTTGGGCATTTGGTTTTCCAGTGTCCAATCTTTTTGCAATAGGCACACTGGTTTTTTCATAAGGTGATTTTTCTTTTTGTATTTTCTCCCTTTTCTGTTGGGTCCTGAGTTCCTTTTTTTAGGTCCTGCTTCTTTAAGAGCTGCCACTACAACTTTGGCTGTCTTTTAGCCTGGTTGCCTTTGGGACTGTCCAGGATGTTATGAACTTTCTGTCCAACCTCTATTAATACTTTCCACTTGAAGCCCTCAACCCTTTATAACTTTTTTTTTTTTTTTCTTAATATCTGGGCAGACTGGGAGACTAAGGCATTATTTAAGACCCACAGATTTTCTGGGGCTTCAGGATCTATCAGTGTGTTTGTTTGATAGATGTCCAGGAGCTGCTCCAGGAAAGTGGTAGGCGATTCATCTAGGCCTTGAGTAACCTCACTCACCTTAGAAAAATTTATGAGCTGCCTTTTCACTGCCCAGAGATCCCCCCAACAGAGTCCTGCTATAGGTGGTGAGAGACTCCCTACCTTGCTCAGAGTTAGGGTTCCAGCTTGGCCTCAGGGTGGGAAAGACTTGTTGGAAATGTGTGCTCTTTGCAGGTTTCCCATCAGGTCCTAAAACGAGTTTCTTGACCTCTCGGCAGATGCACTCTCTTTTTTCAGAGGTATAGAGGGTTTGGAGGAGTTGCTAACTGTCATCCCAGATGGGCTGATGGGTAAAGAACATGGTCTCCAACAGGGAGATCAAACCCTGAGGTTTTTCAGAAAAGGAAAGATTCTGGTTTTTCCAATTATATAGATCACTGGTGAAGAATGGGAAATAGACCATGAAGGGTTTGGGATCTATTCTCTTGCTTCCACCCCCCAGGGTTGGAGCTTATCTCAAGGGAAGGATTGGTGGAATGGGGTGCAATTTTCCTTCGAGGTGTGGCCCATGAAGATGAGTCTGGGCTTGTAGGCTGTTTATGGGGGGAGTGAGGAATAGGAGGCAGGCAGGGCTAACTGGGGAACTAGTGGGTACAGGATCTGATGAGATGAACCACTTCATGTGTAGGCAGGGCTAAGAGGCCCTCCAGCACCTTTCCTTGGGCTTGCATGATAAGGCGGGGCCACATCTGTCTCTTCTGGAGGGTTCTGTAGGACTGGGGCTCTTTTGTCAGGAATTGCCTTTGAGACAAGAATAGAGAAAGTGTTAGAGGGCAAGGAGCCCCGTGTCAGGGCCCTTTTTATCCAAGGTGATATTCAACCAGGAGCCTTCAGGCCACAATGTATGGGATTTGATCAGGTGGCCCTGAGTTCCAGAGATGATGTTCTGAACTCTTATAGCTGCCACCAGGTTGAAGGTCCCTTCAAGGGGCCATCCAATCCTAAAGGTTGGCCATTGTAGGGAATAAACTGTGGTTAGTTTCCCTTTGTGGACCTGGTTCCCAGACTTCTGGGCTTCACCCTGAAAATCTTTAAAATAGTTCAAGGGGGGTTAGGGTGGAAATGTTGGAACATTGCTGTCCCATTATTTTAAGTACAGACAACATGCAATAGAAAATGAGACAACAAAGACAGAAAACTAAGACAAACTGGCAGGCCCAGAGACAGAGAGCAGACCAGTGGGCCCAGTGACATCTCACTGGGACCCTAGGCTTAGGAGTTAATGCTGCGTCCAGCCTCCTACTGGTCCATGCAAATATATGCACGCTACCACAGACTTACTTCCAGAGGTGAACGAGGTGCCTCTCCGGAACTGTCTATGGCATTATGAATCTGCCCAAAGCTGCGGGTACTGGGCCTTACCAAGGATCCCCTCTGCCAAAGTGAAAGAACTTTGTCGGCCACCAGGCTCTTGAACTCCCAAGGCTGTTTGGAACCAGTGGTGAGGACTGAGTGTTGGATCCTGGAAGAGGCCCCAAATGTTACAGGGCACACTCAGTGAATCACCCCTGACACCATTATGGCTTAAACAATGAGAGGTTTATTATAGCTGACCAGGGACCACTCACTAGAGATTCCAGTCTCTGTGAGGGCCCTGACCCTAGGGTGATCTGGGTTTTAACGAAGCAAAACATGTCCTGGTGGGCATATCTCCAAAGAAACGAAACAAATCATAGTGGGTATGTCTCTAAAGAAACAAAATAAATCCTGGTGGGTATGCCTCCAAAGGAACAGAACATATCCAGGTGAACATGCCTCCATTTAATGGTAAAGTGAGTGGTAAGCTTATTCTTTTACAGAAGCAGGAGTAGCTGGTTATGCAAGATAGCACAGTGCGGTGATTTATTATAGCTTTGTAATAAGGGCCAGTTGGGTACTTTCTTGCTCTGAGTTCTGGGAAATATTTATATTGTTGGGCTCACCTAGGGTCAGACATCCTAGTTAGCCTCACAACAGCCATTTAGGTAACTGGTGACCATTTTTTACTAGTAAGATACATAGCCAGAATTGCATGTGTATTTTAGGATTTTTTGTTTCACAATTTATGAATAGATTTTAAATTTGTTAAACAATATTTAATATCTATTGAGGTAATATGAACTGCTTCATAAATTTATTCATTTATTTATTTATTTATTTATTCATTTATTTATTTGACACAGAGAGAGATCACAAGTAGACAGAGGCAGGCAGAGAGAGGAGGAAGCAGGCTTCCTGCTGAGCAGAGATCCTGATGCGGGCCTCGATCCCAGGATCCTGAGATCATGACCTCAGTTGAAGGCAGAGGTTTTAACCCACTGAGCCACCCAGGTGCCCTGCTTCATGATTTTAAAGATTAACATCATGAAATATATTAATAGATTTAATATTGCATTGTCATTATTCCATTCCTGAATTGTATCTTACTAGAATCTTGTGCCAGAAACTAATAAATAATCTCCAATACTTCCTTTTCCATATTGAGTAGAGCTTGCAAACTACTTCCAGTGGGCCAAATCCAGTCCTACCACCAATTTTGGTGTGGATCTTGCATTTTAAATGGTTGAACAATATTGATAACTTATTATTTCATAATGTGATAATGATAACTTCACTGAAGTTAAAACTTCATTGTCCATAAATGAAAACATACTGAAGCACAGCAACTCTTGTTCACATACATGTTATTTGTGATTTTTTTGTTGTTGTTGTTATGACCGTATCACTGAATAGTTGCCAAAGAGATCATATAGTCCCTCAAATTTCAAATACTTAGTCTTTCCCTTTATAGATGATGTTGGATGATCCCTGATCTAGAGTAATAGAAGAGTTCTGCATGTCTCTTCAGCTAAAGAATAAATTTCCAGGGATCCTTTAGGTTAGATATGGCCTTGTGACAAGACCCTTGATACAGAAGCAGACATTATGTGTGCAATTGATGGTTTGTGCCCTGGAAGCAAAGAACTATGCTTTCCTTCCCTTAACTTCCCACTGGATTCTATGACTTTTTAGATGTTAAAAAAAATAAATTTTTAGGGTATCCTGGGTGGCTCAGTCAGTTAATTATCTGCCTTCAGCTCAGGCATGATCCCAGGGTCATGGGGTCAGGCTCCACATCAAGCTCCCTGCTCAGTGGGGAGCCTGCTTCTCCTTCTCCCTCTTCTACTCCTCCTGCTGTGTTCCCTCTCTCTCTGTCTTCTCTGTCAAATAAATAAATATTTTTTAAATAAGTAAACAAATAAAAATGAAATTTTATTTTGTTTAAGCCATTATTATTTTGGCCTGCATTATAATAGCCAGAATTATATTGTAACCAATAGTGCTCATATTCCCATATTTTTGTTTATTATGTGTGGTTTAACCTGTGAGGTTTTTAGATTAGGTTTTATCAACAGTTTATTTCTAGGACATTTGTAACAAAGGGCTAATTTATTTCTATATAAATGAAGAAAAATGTGTGTAAAGAACATGGAAAAATAATTCACAATAAAGAAGTATGATTATAGTTTTTAACTGAAAAAAATGATCAGTTTACCTAGAAATCTATACATCAAAAATTATAGTAAAATATGATTTCATTTCACCCATAAAAACTTCTGATTTTTTTTCTATGTGGAAAGTATCAATTTACATAATGCTCTTGGCTTCTTTTACCTCGTTGCTCACTCATCTGCTTTAGAGGTTGATCTATGTATCTGACTGGTAAGAAACTTGGCTTGCATTCATCAGTCCACTATTTTTATTTATTCTGGAGAAGAAGCTTCTTGCAGAAAGCACACATTCTCACTCTTTCTAACAAGACATGCATCTGAAGGAGTTGGGCCATCTTGGTATATATGTGTGTGTGCACAGGAATGGGAGGAGGAAAAGATTGGGAGACTATGACTTTGGAAGGTAAATTCAATTTATAGGCAATAGGCTTTTGACCTTGAGAAATAGGCAAGGAGTAAAATTTCAGGGGAAAAGATAAACATGGATCAGTTGGGGTTTTTATACATTCAAGTCAGATGGCTTCAGCTTTGAAGTTTTGTGAGTGGGCCTGGGACTGTGAATTTAGCAGTTTGCAGAAGTTTATATTGAATTAGGAAGCTGGAATTTATAGTTGTACTGCAGCTTGAACAATGAGCTTTATGCTAGAGGTGGTGCCTGGGTGGCTCAGTTGGTTAAGCGACTGCCTTAGGCTCAGGTCATGATCCCAGAGATCTGGGATCGAGACCCACATCAGGCTCCCTGCTAGGCGGGAAGTCTGCTTCTCTCTCTCTCACTCCCCCTGCTTGTGTCCCCTCTCTAGCTGTGTTTTTCTCTGTCAAATAAATAAATAAAATATTAAAAAAAAAAGAAGCTTTATGCTAGAGGTCAGGTAGTGTTATGACCTTAATGGGTGACCCTAGCTTATGCTTCATTTTTTTTTTTTTCCCAAAATGAGTAGCCCTTTCTATACTAGACATTACCCAAGCAGGCATTAGTGAAGCAAATATTCAAATATAAGAAAACAGGCAGTTTAAATATTGTTTTTCTAGGCATAAGAAATCGGAAAAATAGGCCACTTTAAACTGAGTTTAGTTTGTGCTTTGCATCACCGGTGAGGTTCCATCTTTAAATTTTAGATTCAGGTCTACATAGGCCATTCTGGGTTAGTTCCAATTTCTGTTTTCCATTCAGGGCCAAGGCAATAGTATGTTTGGAGAGGAGAGAGAGGCATGGAGTCATGTAATTTCTGTGTAGGTACATGAGTCATTACCTAACAGAGTTTTAAGTTGGCTCTATTTTGGCTATTAATATATGAAGGATGAGTTATTTATTTTGTATGAGACAGATTTATTGAACCTAAGAATTTTGGTATCACTTGTGGCAACAGACACAGACACTGTGACTCAGTTCAAATGCATTTCCTAAAATAGTTTAGGCTCTATGTAATCAAATAAAACAATTGTTTAGTTTACTAATCCAAGGGTGCCAGAAATACCCAGTTTCAGGGTAATGAGTATTAATATGCTCTGAATATTTTGGAAAGAAAAGAACTATACCTTAAATAAGATATGTTGAATAGAACTACCACAATTGAAGATGTCTAGATTTTGCATGCAATCAACACTGTTTTAATATCTTTCTCCAAGAGAGGACATATGGAAAGTTGGATAATCTCCCATGTATAGTAAATAAATCATGCCACAACTCATCTTTTGCAGGAAGATATTTCACAGATGAGTTTAAGCTTATAAGTTTTAGATGGTTCTCAGCTGGTATTGATTGTGATTCTGGGGAAACAAAAAACAGGCTTTTTCTAGCCTATAGATATTGCTGTTTTTAATATGGTGCTATGGCAACATTAGAAACTGTTCTATGATCATATTTTTGTCTCAGGTCACAGGTCTAGCAATTGGGAATGGGATGATCTCAAATTGGGTATATATCCATAAATATGATAGTATTTTGTGTCTTAAAACTCTGTGCACTCTATAAAAGTTAGTTTCATAAGCACTTTGGAACTGTATTCATGTAATACATGAAGCCATGATGAGAGTTTTATTAATATAGGACTGAGGAAATACAATGACTATACCTGCTGAACGAAATTCTAGCCTCATCTTAGTATCTGAGACTGAGTAGAAAAAAAAATAATAGCAGTAATAATAATATAAATCTTTTTTTTTTTACTTTTAAATGCAAGGAAATCAATTTTAATGCTTAAAATTTGACATCATGTACTTTAATTTTCAAGAGGCTTTAATGTTTGTATTTTAATGTATCCTTCAACATTTTATAGTAGGGTGATTCTTATTAATTGGGGACATTTTGATATTTTTAACATTATTATTGAAAAATCATTATAGGTCTTATAACTGGAAAGTTGTTATGCTATTTAATTATAGTACAATACACCTTACAAGTGATGGTGATCTTCAAAGCTGGAGCCAGTTTGGAAATGAAAATAGAATATAGAGTAAATATAAGGACTTGATACAGTGTACCTTTTATATAGATTTAATTAATTCACTGTCTCTCATAATCCATTCTCCTTAAGACCGAAAACAAGCAGTAGTAACTAAGGAATTAGTCTTGTGAGGGTACAAAGAAAATTGTGTAAGTGACTAATCTAGTGCCTTGAAATAGGTAGCCACATCTTTAGTTGACTTGAAAGTTAGGATCAGTAAGGTTAAGAGGATACAAATAGGAAAATACTAAGAGATAAATATTCTCCCACTCTTGATTTTGCTTTCCATGTGAAATGACATCTAAGAATGCAACTCTCCTGGAGTCTATCTGCTATTTCACTTCCTTTTGGAAAATAGAGCAACCAATCTAATTCCTGAGTTTGAAAAGCAAAACCATAGTATGTACTTTTTAAAGATATTTTATTTATTTATTTTTAGAAGAGGGGTGAAGCAGAGGAAGAAAAGAGAAAAAAAAATCTCAAAAGACTCCCCACTGAGCAGGGAGCCCCATGACGCCCAACAGGGGCTCTATCTCAGAGACCTAAGACCATGACCTGAGACAAAACCAAGAGTCAGATGCTTAACTGAGTTACCCAGGTGCCCCAACCATGGTATGCATTTCAGGCTCTTTCTGTTTTCTTCCACCTGAGTCAGCTGCAGGGTGGGGAGTTCTCTTCTGCTTCTCATTTTTGTTTGTTTCAGGAATATATGCCCTTCTGTTGAAAATAAATAAATAAATGAGATGTCACAAATTTTGGAAAACAAAACCAAGTGTATAGACCAAGTGTTTGATCTAGAAAAATTTAAATTTTAAGTATTAGTGTTTCTTTAGTGATTTGATCTGTAACACTAGTTCAAAGGAGACACCAAAGACAATCATCAAAGGGAAAGGTTTTTGGCAATGAATTGACTCAAATGATAAGGTCAAGTCATGATTTTTATGTAGGTACAACTGTAGCAATCTTGCCTTAATCTTTATCAATAGGTATAATACCTCTTTCTTTTTCTGACTTTATTGAAAAATATTTGATATATAACATTGTGTAAGCTTAAGGTACACAGCATAATGATTTGATATATGTATGTATTGAGAATGATCACCACTATAATATTAGTTAATATATCAATTATCTGTCTCATATGTCCTCAAATTATTTGTTGATTAGAATATGTTATTTTTAAATTATTTGATGGGGCACCTGGGTGGCTCAGTTGGATAAGCGACTGCCTTCGGCTCAGGTCATGGTCCTGGAGACCCAGGATTGAGCCCCACATCGGACTCCCTGCTCGGCGGGAAGCCTGCTTCTCCCTCTCTGTCCCTCTGCTTGTGTCCCCTCTCTAGCTGTGTTTATCTCTGTCAAATAAATAAATACAATCTTTAAACAATTATTTATTTGACAAAGGGAGAGACAAAGAGCACAAGCAGAGGGAGCCGCAGAGGGAGAGGGAGAAGCAGGCTCCCTAATGAGCAGAGAGCACAATGCAGGGCTTGATCCCAGGACCCCAGGATCATGACCTGAGTTAAAGGCAGACACTTAACCAACTGAGACACCAAGTCACCCCTACTGATTAGAATATTTTTGATCAAAATTTTATATCATTAGCATTGATTGTCAGCTTGGCAATAGTTTGAGTTTTTCAAGGAAAAGACTCACAACTAAAATGTTTTTCCATTACAGAATAAGATAAATAACTTGGTACATTATTTAGCACTGTATGTGAAGAAGGGCGATCTAATGATATTTTTGTCCAGAAGAGAACTAGGACAAATGAAAAGATATTTTAAAGTATTTGAAATTCTTGGCAGAAGTATTTACCAATATATTGGGAATTTGGATGTGTGCTTTTGGATCACATGCTTAAGTGAAAAAGTGGACATCAAATGTTAAATGTGTGATAAACTCATACTCATGTTTATATATGAGATATTAATATACCTGTTTGTATATGGGAGTGCTTATCCAGCATCTATTTAATTATTTTCTTTCAATTTAATTTACATTTTCTCCAATAGAAAAAGAATAAAGTCCAGGAAAAAATATCACACACACACACACAGCACTGAAAGGGTGTGCATAAAGATATTCTAAAAATTGATAGGTCTGGATTTGTATTACATGATTAAGGAGATAAGATATGCATAGATATAAGAGAAATTTCACTAATAAATATCCAAATACATAAAGTGTGAGTTTTAAGTGGAGATATCACTTCTGCCTTGAGGCTAGAATGATAATAGGACTTAAGAAATATTTAATTAATAAGGTAGAGCTTGAAAATGAATATATTTTTTAGGATATTCATTATGCATGTAAATTCATTTCATGTAAAAAGAAGCAATGGAGAGATTACCTGCAAAAGTAATCTGTTTGAGTGTGTCCTATGTAGGTAAAAATTTCATAGGAAGAAATACATTTAGAAGGCAAATCTGAAAACATAATGAAGACTCTTGTATTCTAGCTTATTTTTTATTTAATTATGAAACAAAAAAAGGTGGTTTTATCATAGTTTTGTTTATTTTCTTTTTGTCTCTATTTTATTTAGGGGGAGTATTTTTATTGCATTTTTAAATATTTTGATACATTTTATTAAAATTATAAATATTAAAGTTGATGTTGCATGATTAAATAACAAAGACAAAAACAAATTGGAGCTACAGAAATCATAACCTTAATATACAAAATGACTGAAAAGGAATGTTGACAGTAAGAAAGCTGAGAGAAAATGAGAGAGAAATTAAAATGTCAATAGATTCTTTTTATTTCATATCTTTTTTATCTGTTGAAAATTTTTGTACAGATTTCAAATCAGTTTGACTCACATATTTTTTAAAATTACAGATGAAAACACTAAGAAATTTGATCTACGACTTCTATTCAAAAATATGACATTAATCTGCTATCTCAATTATAAAAAATATGTTTGAGAAGAGAGAATTTAATGGTACATATTAAATGAGAAGATGAAAATCTACTATTTTTTTATATATACCGTATAGAAAGAAAAGTAAAACTAATGAGTTCTTTCTGGACTTGTCTTAAAATAACATGTTTTTTAAAAAAGATTTTTAATGAAAAAGATATTTTGAAAGACTTATATTATTTAGATCAGCCAAAGAACTATTTAACAGCTTCCAAAGCTCAAGGACTCAAATACACTCTCATCAACAATGTATGTATTCAATGCTATTATATGAACAGAAGCCACAAAAAAAAACCAAAAAAAACCTGTTTAAGACACACAAGACTGTGGTGATATTACTAATAAAGTAACAGGAAAATAAGCTTTTTAAAAATTATACTGTTGAATTTTCAAATATATGTTTATTTTATTTTCACCATTTATTATTTCTGTCACTATAAGCATGAATATGAAGAAATTATTTGTTCCACCAAATTTTGTCACACCATGTTTAGTATTTCTAATAGTGGTCTAGGTTCACTGTGAGAGAACAAAACTTGTCTGCATATACATATGTATCTAAAGATTAACTTATTTTTTATATACTTCAACTATAGTGCATTCTTATATTGTCTGAGTTCTTTGTGATAACTGTAGCGTTTTTTTCAAGTATAGAAAAGGAAATTGTATGAATTTCAAATTCTTGACATAACCTGATATAGGAAGAGTCTTCCTACATTAGTGTGTGAACCAGACTAATGCGATCTTGGAAAAAACCGCCATGATGAGTACTCTGTGACTTCAAGCCTTCTCAAGCACACCCTTATACTTTCTTTTTACTTAACTACATCCTTAAGTGCATCCTAGGGGGCACACTTGTTTTTGATGGCTATGATGCTAGAATATTTCCTGCAGGTGGTCTCCCAACTTGCTCCCCAACCCCTAGGGCTAAAAAATAACAGGTTTTAGGAAAAATGTAATTGGAGAGACCTACTCAGGTTGCTGCCCCTCAAGATAGGCTTCTGTTTCTAATGCCCTTAAAAAAACCTTTTCTAGTCAAGTTAGGCTTGTTAGCCTACTTTATTTGGTCTTAGGCTCCTTCAGTCTTTGGAGGTCATTTTGACTATAAATCCTTTTTATGGAACAGTTAAACTTCTATAAACATAATACTGTTCCACTGTAATAGAATTTGAAAACAAAATTATCATGGCTCTAATTTCATTTTAACACACACACATTTATTTATTATTTATTTGTCTGGTTTTTGGTTTGTTTGTTAATATTCTTTCTGGTGGCAATCTGGGGACAAACACAAAAAATGGCACATCTACAGGGAGGGAAAATATAAATTATATTTATACATATGAAAAACAATTAGCCTTGGACCTTAGGTGGCCAAAGAAGAGAATCTATGTGGTGTCTGCACCATTTTCTCATCTTTCTTTTCTTTTTTTTTTTTTTTTTTTTAAGATTTTATTTATTTGACAGAGAGAAACACAGCCAAAGAGGGAACACAAGCAGGGGGAGTGAGAGAGGGAGAAGCAGGCTTCCCACCAAGCAGGGAGCCCGCTGTGGGACTCGATCCCTGGTCTCCGGGATCATGACCTGAGCCGAAGGCAGTCGCTTAACCAACTGAGCCACCCAGGCGCCCCACCATTTTCTCATCTTTCAATGACACTTTTATCCATGTTGATGTGGGAAACAAAGACAGAATGAAACATAGATAAAATGAAATGTTCTTATAACCTGCAGCCCATTGACAAATACTTGAGGCAGGCAGAGTATAATGTTCTTCCAGGAAGCTCCTGTCTTAATATTAATGCCTTGCTAGAGGGAAAAACAACCTCAGTTTTATCTTTACTTCCCCCAACCTCAAAGTATATAATCCGTTGCTCCTCATAATCCTGAGACAGCAGGGAGAAGCAGGCAGCAGTAGCTTTCTGCCCACATCTTCTGCCCTGAGTTGTAATAAAAATGCCGTTTTGCACCAAGACATGTCAAGAATTCTTCTTCACCATTGACTCTAGACCTCACCCTACCAACCTCACCTATATTCAAAAACCATATAACATGGGGCACCTGGGTGGCTCAGTTGGTTAAGCGACTGCCTTCAGCTCAGGTCATGATCCTGGAGTCCCGGGATCCAGCCCCGAATCAGGCTCCCTGCTCAGCGGGAAGCCTGCTTCTCCCTTCCCCACTCCTCCTACTTGTGTTCCCTCTCTATCTGTGTTTCTCTCTGTCAAATAAATAAATAAAATCTTAAAAATATATATATAACATGTCACTATCTTTCTGGAAGGAGACCATTTGCTGTGCACCTGGTGGGATGAAGGTGAAGACTGACCGAGATGAATCTTCACCATATACCACCATGTTGGCCACCTAAGATAGGCCCAAAGGTACAAAGAACTGGGCATCACTGCTCTCCACACCAACTCCAAGTCACAGAAAGAAGTAGGACCAAGAGCCTTAATCATGGGGCACATTCAGTCCTCAGAGACTTTGCTGGTACAGAAAACATTGAGTGAGTTAAGATGTTTTTATTTTAATTTTATTGACAGCACCTGTGAGAAGGGGTTAGTACAGTTGCTGATTATGAGCAAGACTACTCTAATTACTATTTTCTGTTAATAAGTTTTCTTTGTATATGCCAAAAAATTAATATGTTAACTCTAAAGTGTAAATCCACATTTGAATCAAGGAAATGTTATTAGTAAATAAGCACACCGTAAGTAACATTATTAAAAAAAATTATATATTTTTTCTTTTATCTTTATTTTGCATTATACAATTCCAGCCAACCTGAAAAATCCAGCAGCCACAAAGTTTTGTGGAGGATGTGATTAAGATTTTTTTTTTAATATTTCATTTATTTGACAGCGAGAAACACAGCGAGAGAGGGAACACAAGCAGGGGGAGTGAGAGAGGAGAAGCAGGCTTCCCACTGAGCAGGGAGCCCAATGTGGGGCTCGATCCCTGGTCTCTGGGATCATGACCTGAGCCGAAGGCAGTCGCTTAACCAACTGAGCCACCCAGGCACCCCTGATTAAGATTTTTATTTTTATTTTTATTTTTATTTTTTTTCCTTTCTTTTTTTTTTCTTTTTTTTTTTTATTGTTACTAAATTTTTTTTTTCCAGTGTTTCAAGATTCATTCCCCATTCCCCACACCCAGTGCTCCCCGCTTTAGGTGTCCCCAGTACCCACCACCAGGCTCTCCCATCCCTCCACCCCCCTCCCTCCAAGTCCCTCAGTTTGTTTCTGTGTTCAAAGTCTCTGTTGTTTCGTTTCCCTCCCTAGA
>PITA01028133.1:0-19841 GCA_004023965.1 Spilogale gracilis
GGAAGTGGATTTTACAGAAATGAAACAGGGAAAATATGGACACAAGTATATTTTTTTCAGGCTGGGTGGAGGCTTTCTCCACCAAACATGAGATGGCAGGAGTGGTACCCAAAAGCTACTAGAGGAAATAATTCCTAGGTTTGGGTTGCCTCTGGCAATCGGGTCAGATAATGGCCCTGCATCCTTGAGTTCAGTCTCACAGGCGTTGGCCAAAGCCATGGGCAAAAATTGGAAACTACACTGTGCCTACCTGCCCTAGAGTTCCAGGCAAGGGAAGAAAATGAACCAGACTCTTACCTTGACAAAGTTAATTCTAGAGACTGGCAGTAGATGGGTGGATCTCCGTCCCTTCGCCCTCCTTAGGGCACGGTGCACACCCTATTGTAACAAGGTTACCCCATTTAAAATAATGTTAGGGAGACCCCTCCCCTCTGCCCAGGGCTAAAAGTGGTTGCCTTGGCAGAAATAACTGACCAGTCTGTACTCCAGTCACTGCAGACACTACCGTCTGTCTTAAAGGGAGCTCACACGGGAGTCCGAGCTGCCTGCTCTGGGACAGAGGTTAAGCCACACCCTCAAAAACCTGGAGATTTGGTGTGGGTGCGCTGCCACCAGGTGGGAAACCTGGTACCTCACTGGAAGGGGCCATCTACTGTCATCTTGACCACCCCCACAGCAGTAAAAGTCAGAGGCGTCAGGACCTGGATTCACACGTGTCATGTCAAAGGAGCTGAGGACAAGGACGCCCCCCCAGATATGGACGCCGCTGCCAATGGACCCCGCTGACCATGGACTGAAGCTAAAACTCAAAAGACAATAACTTTGCTGTTACTTTTTATTGTTGCCTAATGATACGGGGGCTTCTGACTCACCTTATATATTTGAGAGTGATTGTGAACATTATCCCATCTGTATGCAACTGGCTCTAATTATCAACCCTCTCTCCTGCCCTTCCCTGGGTAATCGAAATTGGTTATGGTAAATTTTGTCCATAGATTTGAATGGTCTTTTGGCTGTTACTAAGTTTGGAATATAGATCTGGGGAAATGGCTTTATTTAGCAAAGGGTCAAAGATTTGACCTGTTCCCAAAGAAAAGGGGGGGAATGAAAGGGCAGAATAAGACTGACTCCATCTTGTATAAATGCCTAGCTTGACCCCTCCCCCAAAACACCTTGCACAATTACTGCCCAACCCTGGCCTGGCCCGCCTTATGCAACTGATTCTTGGCCAATCACTATAAGCCACCGCCGCCACCCTGCCTATTGCCACCCACCCCCTATAAGACTATTGCTTTTTGAAAATCGTGCTTTTTCTCTGCATCTCACCCCTGCTGGTGGGTGTGGGAGACTGAGCCCCAGCTAGCTTGAATAAAGGCTCTTTGCTTTTGCATCAGACTTGGTGACTCCCTGGTGGTTTTGGGGGATCTCGAAACCTGGGCATAACGGCTCAGTGGTTAAGCCTGTCTGCCTTCAACTGAGGTCATGATCCCAAAGCCCCACATGGGGCTTCCTGCTCTGCGGGAGGCCTGCTTCTCCCTCTCTCACTCGCCCTGCTTGTGTTCCCTGTCTGGCTGTGTTTCTCTCTGTCAAATAAATAAAAAATCTTAAAAAAAAAAAAGAAAGAAAAGAAAAAAAGAAATAGGAGTACCTAAATTAAGAAGCTGACTCAGAAGTCAAAATTAAATCGCCACCTCAAGTTATAAGTGTTATTAATGTCATTGAAATTAACAGCATAGAACTTTAATGATCTAAGTTTGCTATAAGGATGATATATGACATTCTACTAATATATAATACATACACAGATACCCATGCATTAAAACACTTATCAACTTGACAATTTCTAATAATTGGCTATATAAGTGATGGTCTTCTCTCCTGCAGGACGTGGAACGGTAACGCTGTCTTTTTGCATTCCCATTCCAGAGACTCAAATGCATCTTGAGCTGTCTGTTAAACTTGAGAAAATATTAAATGGGTTGTGTGGGTTTTCTTTTCTTTCTTTCTTTCTTTTTTTTTTTTTGCTTTATTTTTTGCCCTAATGTAAAAAAAAAAAAAAAGAAGAAGAAAGAAAATTAATGAGAAATCCTTTATTCAGTTTTACTTCTTTAAAGCAAACCCCTAAACACTTACATCCCACCCACACACCTCACACTGACAAAACCTGTGAACCTCCTGATTGTTTTCGGTTTTGTCCCTCCCCACGTAAGGAAAACAAAACAACTTTGGAAATCTGATGCAATCAGTGTAGCTTCTGGTCCCAAGACTAGGGGAAATACAAGGGTTGTCAGTTTAGATCCAAGAGAATTAAACTTTTTCCAGCCCCTTTCAAATGGCTTATAACATATTTACATTTGCCTGGCAAAGGATTTTATTCAGTCGTTTGTATTTTGGGGCCCTACCTCTTTTTATTTTTTTTTAAATTTTATTTATTTATTTGCTAGAGAGACAGCGAAAGAGGAAGCACAAGCAGGGAGAGTGGGAGATGGAGAAGCAGGCTTCCCGCCGAGCTGGGAGCCTGATGCGGGACTCAGTCCCAGGACCTGGGATCATGACCTGAGCCGAAGACAGACGCTTAAAGACGGAGCCACCCAGGCGCCCCATCCTATCTCTTTTTAAAGACAGGTTGGAAAATTCTTAAAGACACGCTGATGAATATTGTTACTGAAAGTCCAACTACCTTGTGACATGGCACTACCTTCAAGTACAAATTTAAAGAGTTTAATCTTATTTTAAAAGTGAACATGGAGGGGCGCCTGGGTGGCTCAGTTGATTAAGCGACTGCCTTCGGCTCAAGTTATGATCCTGGAGTCCTGGGATCCAGCCCCACATCGGGCTCCCTGCTCAGCGGGAAGCCTGCTTCTCCCTCTCTCACTCCCCCTGCTTGTGTTCCCTCTCTAGCTGGGTTACTCTGTCAAATAAATAAAATTAAAAAAATAAAGTGTACATGGAGTGAAAAGACAAAGCACATACAGTCAAAATTAATAATAAAGATAAGGTATTCAGAAAGCCATGCAGATGGAGGAGCTAGTATTCTAATTCTAAAAAGCCTGGTTTTATAATGGCATCTTTAAAAATAAAACCAGAGAAGTAATTTGTGATTTTTACCTACTTTAATGAACACTTTCATTCCTTTGATTAGAAAATGTTATTGCTTCGTGAGTTCCTAAGAATAGCTGATATACAACTTACTCCATACCACAGTATGCCATTAGTGATATGGTCACAATTTTACTCCCCTGCAATCACTTCTGACATTTCCCAGGCGGGGTCAGCTCTGTTTATAACCATGAGAAACGTAATACCAACAGACCGAGAAAGCAACACAGGCATCACCCAAAATTCTTATTCGCGTATTTCTCCTTGGTCACACGTGTTCGCGCATCCAGGGTCCTATCTCAAGTGCAATGAGAGCCAAATGCTGTATCGTCCGGCTCAGGTCTAATCGAATTACCTGGTAAAGAAGTCCAAAAGGCCCAGAAGCCATTTGGAGACTCAGCTTCTAAGCCTGGTCTATTTACTGCTACCTTCCTGGCCTTGATTGAAGAATCTCTGTATCTAATTTTATCATTTGTTTGAGATCAGGGTGCATGTGAAAACACAAAGCAATCACAATTGTGAACATCTCTTACAAGTGTCAAGCTCCATGCGAATGAATGATTACTCAAAATAGTCATCCTCGAGTGTCACTCCCATACTTAACCATCTTTCTAGAATAGTCTGTCTAGAAAGGTAGGCTTTCCAACCTATTAAGGGAAAAACAATACATAAAACCCTCTTGGTTATTTCATTCTTTCTCTAGCCATTGAACTTTCCTGAGTTATTTTGCCACAATACTGAATAAGTTTTAGAAACTTCCACCTAAATAGTTATTTATACCTTAACATAACGAGGTTGGAGTAAAAAATATTGGTGGGAGGGGCACCTGGGTGGCTCAGTTGGTTAAGCGACTGCCTTCGGCTCAGGTCATGATCCTGGAGACCAGGGATCGAGTCCCACATCGGGCTCTCTGCTCGGCGGGAGCCTGCTTCTCCCACTATCACTCCACCTGCTTGTGTTCCCTCTCTGGCTGTGTTTCCCTCTGTCAAATGAATAAAATCTTTAAAAAAACAAAATATTGGTTGGTGTATGCTGTTGGACAACTGCCAGGGGGTGGGGGAGTGGGGGAGTAAGAGTAGGCACAAGGGCCCGTCGAGTGAGATGACCACCTTGCAGCAGAGAGAGAGAAACCCCAAACAGCAGCCCGTACACAACGCTGGCTGGGCCGTCTCAGTAGGCTCTATAAACAGTGCTCTGTTTTTGTTTTTGTACTAATTGTTTTACTCTACCTCTTACCTAACTATAGCCTTGTTCTCTCATTACCGTGAATTCCAGATCATTTTAAGAGATACAATAGAACAAAAGAGTGAGCTCAAGGAGTAGAAAATCTTCTTATTCAACAAAAATGACTTTGGGCAAACTGCTCAACTTCCCAGGGACTCAGTTTCCTCTTTATTACATGCAACTAAGCAGATGAAAATATTAGTCCTCAATTAACTTCAAAACAGACTTTGTTTGCAAATATTGCATCTGTCTTTTAAATGCTGGAAGCTAGACGACATACCATCTCAGAACGGAGCTCCTGAATGCGTTCATTTTATGAGTGGCTGCATGTTTGTCTGAGTTAAAACTGACATTTGTGTTCACCTATCCCTCTATTGGCATTTTAAAAATAGTCTTACACTGAAGTCCACTTCATACTGGCTTGTACGTGAAAAACAATATGAGAATACAACCTCTGACGTCCTATGGTCGTGCTACTCAAGGAGGGATGGGGTCCACACAGGGGGTCATCTGGTCATCTAGAAGCCTGTCAGAAATGCCAACTTCAGGCCCTCCCCAGGCTGACTAAATCACAAGGTGCATTTTAAGGAGATAGGCAGTGATTCACACACACATTAACATTTGAAAAGCACTGATTTGTGAGTTTCAAAGATACCAGTTTAGCTTCCATAACCCATGATCATCTGGTTTCCCCTCCTCTCCTAGTAGATTTTATTAAATTAAATTCAAACAAAGATGGTAACTCCTAAATAAGTACTGATGCTAGAAGCCACCACTTTCCCACTACTCCCAACAACACGCGCACAAATATATTCAGAGGCAAATTTCTCATCCAATATTTAGAAAATAAATTTGCTTTTATAGTAAGTTATCAAAATCTGTGAATGATATTACACAAAACACAGCTACGCGAGTGTCAGTTGAGTCTTCCAAGCATACAGGGCGAGTTCTTCCCTGGCCTGCCTGCCGATCTCCTACCTTCTGCAGTATCACTTTCCCCTAGACTTACCTGATTTGAGAAGTTAAAACATTTGATTTTCGATAACAACAAAGCATCTGAGAAATGCGTTCCTATTCAAGCTCCACATTACTGCAGTGCTGTTTTCCCCACAGGATTCCTCGTAGTCTTTTTTTTTTTTTTTAGATTTTATTTATTTATTTGACAGAGAGAGATCACAAGTAGGCAGAGAGGCAGGCAGAGAGAGAGGAAGAAGCAGGCTCCTCGCTGAGCAGAGAGCTCGAGGCGGGCCTCAATCCCAGGACCCTGAGATCATGACCTGAGCTGAAGGCAGAGGCTTTAACCCACTGAGCAACCCAGGCGCCTGATTCCTCCTAGTCTTACGATGCCAGCTTGGGCCGGTGGGATACCCACACGGCAAGGTCTCTCTGGAGGAAGGCTCTTTGCACCTTAGGAACCCAGAAATCTGGGGACAGTGAAAATCTGCATTAAATGGGGCGCCTGGGTGGCTCAGTTGGTTAAGCGACTGCCTTTGGCTCAGATCGTGATCCCGGAGACTCGGGATGGAGCCCCACATCAGGCTTCCTGCACATCGGGAAGCCTGCTTCTCCCTCTCTTACTCCCCCTGCTTGTGTTCCCTCTCTGGCTGTGTTTCTCTCTGTCAAATAAATAAAATCTTTAAAAAAAAAAAAAACAAAAGGAAAGAAAAGAAAAGAAAATCTGCATTAAGTGAAGCTGTCATTGATCTCACTTGGAAGGCAGCTTTTGGCTGTCCAGTCTCCTCATTTATGAAGAAAGGAACTGGTCAGAGGAAGAATTCAGGTCTCACCTTACTCCTGTCTTGTTAGAAACAGTATCAGGAAAGACTCTGAGCCCTGTAGGGCTCTGATGTCCCTGAGAAGTGTCATACAGGTGTGCTGTTGTTACTCGAGCCCCAGAAACACAACCCAGGACTTACTTCTGCCCCTAATTTCTAGTTAACTGAAGTCAGTGGGGAGGGGCAGGGGCTGAGCAGAGAAGACAGGGGTCACACCCCCACCTGCACACGCACACCTGCTTTCTGGAGAGATACTGCAAAAGCACTGTAGAGTTCACAGTGGATTTCTAAGGCAGTCCAAAGTGAATACAGTAACATCCGCCCAATTCTAAAAATTACCTACGCACAGCATGTGTGTGCGCACAATAAGGCCATACGAAGCAATGTGGCACAAACAATTAAAAGTTCTTCTCAAAGTGGAAATGCAAAATAGAACGAATATCTATTTTCTATAAACGAATCAAGCCATCTGCCTTGAAAGAGCAGCAGCAGGAGGACCCAAAACAGCAGAAACAGCAGCCTCTGGTGTTAACAATCTACTCTCAAATCTCATGCTCCACATTTCCCCGCAAACAAGGCTAAAAATACAAGACATGCAACAAATAGTCTCTTGGGATCTGCCATTCCACGGATGGCGTATTCAATCAGAGTAATATTTTCTGTTGAAATTCAAAATTGAAAAAAAAAGCAAGCTATCATATTAGAAACTGACGTTCAGAATTTTAAGTGCGACTCCAAACCCAAAGTACATTAAGCTGAATGGTGAGAGGGTGGTTGTTTTCATACAACACAAATCTCTGAGATTTATCTGAATGTATTTATAGATTTACTTAAGCTACTCTGAATTCCTCCACAATTCTCACAGTGATAGAGAAATAATTTTAGTCCTTTTGTTACCAAAATAAAAGGGTCATTTTATTTTTGGCATAGTTTAGAAAACAGTCTTGTCGTAGGCTCTGGAGCAAGGACAGTGGAAGTTCGAATCCAGGCTCCTCCATATACTAACTCTGGGACCTGCACAAGTTATTTAACCCCTCTTTGCCCTTCTTTTCCTATATTAAAATGAGACTACTACTTACCTCACCGTGGTATTTTAAGGACTAAATGAGTTAACAGATGTAAAGCATTTAGAATAATCAATGGCACACACTAAATACAATAATTGCTATTATTATTCTATACTCAAACAAGGCTACAGAAATGCCTTCTCTTAAGGAACAGGCATAATATAGAGAGCCATAGCAACAGGAAGGTAAGTTCGAGAAGCCATCCCCTTTAGCAAATGAAGGGGATGAGCTGGTCAGGGTCTTCACCTAGAGTTTGTAGTTCTCATTACAGGAAAGTCCCCACTGGCCATTCAGTCATGCCATCAGTTCATGAAGGCATCAGGAGGAGGAGGACAGAAGAGAAGACAACGACACGGCTGGTCAACTGACACTTTCCTGGGTATGAGATTAGGATTAATGGCTAAAGTGCAATCAAAAGGCATCCCCATCAGGACTTCCCATCAATGTGCATGCCTGTCCATTAGGGAGACACCTGTACCCCCACTGCTACCTTCTTAAAGATTTTTTTTTTTATTTGACAGAGAGAAACACAGCTAGAGAAGGAACACAAGCAGAGGGACTGAGAGAAGGAGAAGCAGGCTTCCCGCCAAGCAGGAAGCCCAATGTGGGACTCGATCCCGGGTCTCCAGGATCATGACCTGAGCCGAAGGCAGACACTCAACCAACTGAGCCACCAGGTGCCTCCCACTGCCACCTTCTTTAAGAGGATGTTATAGAATACACCTTCCTTTGTACATACACCTGTCTTTAGGATTAGATGTGAATGCATATAGACTGGGTCTCTAGCCTTTGTACTAAAAAAAAAAAGAAGGGCCCCTGGGTGGCTCAGTGGGTTAAAGCCTCTGCCTTTGGCTCAGGTCATGATCTCAGGGTCCTGGGATCGAGGCCCGCATCGGGCTCTCTGCTCAGCAGGGAGCCTGCTTCCTCCACTCTGCCTGCCTCTCTGCCTACTTGTCATATCTCTCTCTCTCTCTCTCTCTCTCTCTCTCTCTCTCTCAAATAAATAAATAAATAAATAAAAATATTTTTTTTTAAAGAGAGAAAAGAAAAGGCGCAAAGGAGTGGTATCAAATACTCACTATGTCCTGTACACAACTAATTCCTTGAGAAACCTTTAGAGATGGCAACATCTTAAGCTGGGTACTATATATGGTAGAAGGAGGACAATAAAGTCACTGAGAAGACAGAGAGAAACGTGCTTCCCTAACTAGTAAGACAGCAGGTCTTGAACTCCCTCCCGTCCTACAGTTCTGAGCGCACAAGAAGCGTCCCTGGCCCCTTTTCCAGCCCTATGGGCCACCACTTCTAGAACCGCACACAGGTCACTGAGTGAGGAAGGACATTTATTTCACATAGTGAGACCCTGCAAAAGAACAACTTTCTTTCTAAGGGCCAGATCAGAACAACTAATCTCGTCTTAAGAATGAAGATACCTGGAGACATTTCTTGAGCAGAACACTTTGTCAGGCAGCAAAAGAAGAAGCCATGGGACTGCTCAGGCTAAGAGCACAACCAGGAAACCAGAATAAGACAATCCTAGGAGGAAAAACAGAAACAAAAACCGCTTTCCTCATAGCACTCTGGAGGGACAGATTTTTGAGGAAAAGGAGAATGAAAAAGGCAGGAGGGAGTTGGGTGGGGGGGAGCAGGAGCATATAAAGTTTGTTAAGAAGGAAATGACCACAGATTTCAAAATGCGTGAACCAGGTAGATAAATGGGTTTAAGTATGTGTAAACTGTCTGACCCTATTATGCCCAGAAAATAAATGTGTACCTCTCTTGCCCTTAATGCATTAGTATAGTGATTATAAGGAAGATGTCACTGTCCGGGACATTTTTTAAAGCAAGGAACTGTGTGGAAGTTGAGCCTATCTAAGATTATGTCCCTCCCTGCCTTCAGATGAGGAGATCTTCATGTACAGTATCTAATACAGGAGTCACAACCAGAAAGAACAAAAACAAATCAACATGACAACACAATGTGGATTCAATTAGCACTTGGCAGGTCACGAATAACTTTTAAACAACCTTCTTTTTAAGTTGGAAAGTGTTAAGATATACACTAATCACGGCACAGAAGTGTCTTTCTTACAGTAGGCCAGTCGTCAGGAACACAAATCTGAAAAGGTAAGTTGTTTGCAGAGGAAGGAACCAGAACATTGCTCCTTGGGCCATACCAGTTTCTACTGGCAGTCTCTTGTTCCAAGTGTCTTCCTCTAACAGTATGTTCATTTAAAGCCCATCACCTGAAATCTCCCTGTTTCTCAGATGGTTTTACATTACGTATGGAGAAGAAAAGGAAAAAATAAGTTGGTGCACTCATCTTGCAAATAAAGCATAAGTCATTACAAAGAAAATGCTACTGAATTGTTAAATATTCTTAGATCATCAAAGCAAATGGCCTAATTCTATATACCCTGTGGTTGGGGGGTGGCGGGAGGCAGAATGTCTTGCTTCAAATCAACATGAAAAGACTTGCAAAACAAGAAAGAAAAAAGTTTCATTGGATAAAGAACAACAACCTGGGGCCAACCCGAGTCTGGTGGAGACAACTCAACATATATGCCACAAGAGTGCAGCTCATCTTGCTTCTAATGAACAGGCACCTTCCCAAGCTGGCAGAACTTAAGTATCATGGAAACACACCCTTTGTTCTGAAAACTCCATGGTGCCCCACCTGTCCCTAAAGTCAGGTGCACGCAGTTTCCCAGGTTCCAGAGCCGGCTTCCGACTCATTTCATATAGAACCCGACAGATGCTAAGAAATGGACTTCATACCCCCCAAAACATAAAATACAAGAGGAAGATTAGGCAGATTTACTGCTCTACTCCATGTGTCTTGAACATTACTACGATCTGTGCAAGACATTTTGTTGTAAATAAGCCTGCAGAATGTACAGCATGTTTTCTAGAGACCTTTAAAGAACAGCTTGCAGACAAGAGGTGCTAGCCTTAGTTTCACAGCCAGCAAAACTCCATCCAGGAGGCTTCTGGCATGTCCCCACATCTTGTTTGGGGCTGGCTTCAAGACAACTCCCCCACCAAATTCCAAGAGGTCAGTACTCAGAGTCAGGCACGCTTGGGTTCACATCACATCAGAAAGCAAGTAGGAATTCAGACATTTAAATGATTTAGAAAAGAAAAGGCCCTCTTTTCCCCAGAACAGTGTATTAAAAACAACTCAGAGCTGACTTTGCAAGGAGGCACTCTCCACACTAAATTAAATGGCTGAAGCTCGTGCTTCTTCCAGCAAGGGAAAGAACTATGCTTCACCAGAATCCAGGGTGTGCAATCACTGGGGCTCATTTTTAAACCTTTGCTGCCTTTTAAAAAGCCTGCTACACCAAGGACAAAAACACACACACACACAAAGGAAAAAGTTTTCTGGAAATGAAACGCAAATAGTCACTGAACAAGCTCATAAAACAGAAAGCTTCAATCTACCTCTTTTTCTTTTTTAATTCTTCATTCCAGGCACCCTGACCGCTTTTAACACACAGTTAGCTTTTATAAAAATTAGATTATGTTGGTTCTTTTATGATCATCGTCAATCCCTTCCACCCTCTTCTGTACACCCTATAGGCATTACGTTCCGGATAGCCAAGAGAGCAAAAGGTGAGGTGGTCAGCTCAGTTCCTCCCTCTTGACAGACAAGCCTTAGGTAAATTGTTCAGTGCAATTACATATTCTAAACCTAATGGCTGGCACATAGGGAAGGAGAAAGGTAAAGATGGGCGGGAAGGAGAAGCTTCGGGGTTATTTCAAAGGTAAAGCCACAACACTCAAGCTCTGTCTGAAATTGCTTCTGATCATCTTCAAAACAAATCGGCGGGATTTATCTTTAACTTGAGGCTCCCGGTTCTCCTTCACAGTGGAGGTGAAACCAGTTGCAAAATTTCACTCTACGGGAGTCCGGAGGATCCAGGAAAACAGGCTTTACGCTTCGAAGTCAGCAAGAAGCGGAGGTTTTACCGCTGCTCAGCGGAGCCCTGCGCTCCCAGCCCCCTAGTTGGAGTAGGCAGCGGGCAGCGGCCGGGTGAGCGGCCTCGGGCCAAAAGCGTATCCCTGCTCCGCACCGCAGGCACAGCTAAACGCGGGTGGTGCACACAGCTCTCCCGGGCTCCCGCACACGGCGGCCTCCTCGAAAGAAAGCCCAATGCTGCCTAAGACCTCGCGCTAGTGTCGCCCGTGGGGTGTCAAGCTCAGCGGACTTTAGCTTGGGTGTCGTTCCCCAAAGGGAAAAGGCGCCCTCTTCATTCAAGCCCACCCTACAGTCTCCCATCACCCCGCCCCTTCCCCAGGAACTCTCGGACACCACTGTGCGCGCTCACCCGTGGTCTCTGCCTTGGAGGCAAGTGGAGAGGGCAAGAGAGAGCGAGACTGGAGTGAAGAGGTGGGTACTCCGGTCTGCGGCAGTTGGGGAGGGCTCGGAAAATAAAGCAGGCGATGGGCGTCAAGGGTAGGGGCCCCGGTCACAGCAACCTGTAGGATTGCGGCAGATCGCAAACTTGGGGTGGGAGGTAGCGGTCCCCTCCCAGGTCCTCCTCCCGATTCCCACCCTGTGGGGTCCGCGCGCGCAGAGATGCGGGTCGCAACTTGGGAAGCCTGCGCCATGGGTGCGATCGGTCTCGCCGTCGCCCCCTCGCCTCTACCCCGGCCCCATCGCCCGCTCCGCCCCGCGCTTACCTCGGGCAGCCGCAGCCCCCGCCGCCCAGAAGCAGAGCCCCAGCCACGGGAGCCACCGGCGCGCCCCTCCAGCGCCTCCTCCTGCGGCGGCCGCTCTCCCCATGCTCCTCGCCGCGCTCGGAGTCCGGCTCCTCTCGCCCGGGAGAGACACGGCAAGCCGGGGACCGAGACGACTGGGTCCCGGAGGTCTTCGGCGAGTGACTGATCCACGGCGGCTCCCTACAGCCCCGGGGCTGGGCATTCCGAGCCGCCGCTGGCCGGGCACCGGGAGCCAGCACGCGCCCCCATATTCTCCCAGGGCTGGGCGACCGCTGCCACCACCGCCGCTGCCGGAGTCGCGCGTCGTCTTCACCCCGCTCGCCGCGCTCCCGCCGCTGCCGGGTCCGGGACTACGCGGCGGAGGAGCGAGTCCGCATCGCTAATGAGATCCCCGGAGCCGCCCCTTCTCCTCCCCTCCGAGCGGCAGCCAATGAGCCGGGCCGGGGCGGGGCGGCGGCGGGCGCGCGGGGCGGGAGAGCACGAGGCGCAGGTGAGCCCCGCGGCCGCGGCACGCGCCCTCGGGTTCCTTCGCGCGCCGCCAATGGCCCCGGCTCGCGGGGAGAGGAAGCGGGCCCGGAGCCCGGCTCGGGGACGCGAGCGCACGCCTACGGACGTGAGGGGCGCCGGCGGGGCTCTCGGAGGCGAAGCCAGCGCGGAAAGATGTGAGCATCTCGGCTGCCTAACTCAGTCTCCTGCTTCCACGAAACCTCTGCTTCGTTCAACTTTGAGCCCTTGCTCAGTCCTGCCTCTCCTGCTTCCATTTTTTAACATCAGATCAGACAGCACTCCGAACATGCTCGAAGAAAAAAGAAAAAGCCTTAAATGCCAAATGGGGGAAAATAACACTAGAATAAATCCATTATTGTAGCTATGCTAAATCTCCATGCATATAAATAAAGAGGTAGGGAAATTACAGGCAAGGGTGCATTAAGGGGTATGTGATACATTTTTATTTCTTTTTTTTTTTAAACTTATCTGAAAGCTTCCTCCTTTCTGACGTCTCCTGTTTTTGTTTGTTTTAATCCCGGCCCTGGGAACTGCCTTTTTTCTCAGTATCAGGGAAAGGGGGTCGTGCTGGCCTTTGTAACAAGAAGGAAAGAAGATTTTTCTTAAAATTGTGGCTTATTTTGAATAAACTGTAACATCTTTATTTAACTGATTTTGAAAATACTCAAGGTTGCCTCTTACTCTTCCCTCGGATGTAGTAACTTGAGACAGATTGCCTTAGGCCACACAGTTTCAGAGCAAAGAACACCCCTGTGGGGTGGGCCCTGAGTGCAAGACTCCACAGTCAGAGCACGCCCCATCTCTCACACTACGGAACCCCCAAAATGGTGCCAGAACTCAACCGGTTAGAATACGTGTCCCCTTTTGCCTGGTTGACCCCAACAGAAAATGAAGTCTTGGCTCAAAAGAAAACCTTCCTAACAGTTTCCCACTGCCCACACTCAATATTGATGGAAGTACTTCTAAACAAAAAAATCCATCTCTTTCTTGCCAAAGTGCTCCCAAACACCTTTCTCCGGAGAATAAACAGTTGGAGGTAATTGTTCTGGATGAGGTAATTGCGTTAACTTGTTTTCTTCTGAAGAAAAAGAGGATAGGAGGCAGAAAGATTGATTCCCTGATAAGCCCCTGTGCCATCCCTCTCCTGAATGCCACCAGACCTGTGAATGTCAGAGAGAGGAGCCAATTGCTTCCTCCAGTCTTCTTGCAGCTCAATAAAAGGCTTGGGTCCTGGTCAAGAAAACGAAGCTCTGGGGAATGAATGCTTCAAAGCAAAGACTAATGTGGGGCTGCCTAGGGACTTGCCTGAAAATCTCTTTAGAATCTTGGTAAATGAGTGTTTTGTCCTTTTCCACTGAGAAGGTGAATTGAGAATTAATCTACCAAATATGCTTTACCTGTCTTCCAGAAAATAGTCATTCATCCTCTGACGTTCCTTATTCTTCAAGACTACTTGGCAGTTCTATCACAAATGAGTACTTTCTAACAACAAAAAAAAAAAGTTGGGGTGGGAAAGAAAGAAACGAGACTTACTATGTTTCCAAGATAGTACTTAAGTATTACTACTCCCCAGAGAGGAGCAAAAGTAAAAACAATTTTATTTAAAAATATATATATATAAATATAGGAAATAGATGAGCTAATATTAGTTAATAAAGTAAAATTGCAATGACAAGCGAGACAGGAATGAAAATAAGAAAACCTGAGTGCATACCCTATTCAAGGAAATGGTTGTTTCACATATATTTTTTTTCATAGCAGAACCAAATCCTAGAATATAGGTACTATTATCCCTTATTGGCAGATAAGGAAAGTCAGGCTGAGTATAGAAATGATTTGTCCAAGATCACATCAGTAAGTGTCCAAACATCAAGAATGAGACACGGGTTTGTGTGATTCTAAACCCAAGATGAAGTTTGAGGTGGTAGATCCTTTCAATCAGGAGTTCCAGAAATAGATATTCTACCTCATCCTCCTCAGTACTATTTAGCTATTGAATTGAGAGAAATTGGATTTTCAGTATTACCCCCACATATTATATACATCATGTATGAATAATATACCGCACATTAATTAAATTCCATATATTAGAATGTCCTGTATTAATCTAATTCTGGCTCTTTTTAAACATGTATGAATCGTATTCCATTCCATTTGGAGAAACAAATTGAATAGTCACTGCCCAGGATCAACGTCTCCAGCCAAGGAGCAGAGGCAAGGCATAGTAGAAGAACCCACCTGGGAAATAGGACACCAAGGGACTAGGACCATGACGCTGCCGAGGACTGGCTCTGTAGCCCAGGGCAAGTCAAAATCTGGTTTCAGTTTCCTCATCTGAAAAATGAGAGTATTTGACTAGAGGATTTTAAGATCAATTCTTTTTAAGAGCTATCCTTTTCAACAATGGCATGTTATGATTCTGAATACTCAGTATAACCAAATCAGAAATTTAGTCACTATTCTGGATGGGGCAATTATGTAACAAATGCACAATGTGTTCTAAACAGGTTATTTGGGATGATAACCACCCTATAGGTACTAGCTATAACCAGGTAATATTAATTCAGTGAACAGACTTGGTAGTGTCTTCCTCAATTCTTTTTTGCTTGAGTTGACTATGCCTATTATCTAACACTTTATACATAAAGATGAAAAGATAGAACATTTCTACTCCCATTGCCTTTTGGACATCTTTATCCCAACTAGTCTCAAAAATAGAAAATATTAGAGTCAAATCAAACTTAGAGAAGGAGCTAGACACTGGACATGGAGAGATCTGTCCTACCAAATATAACAATTTTTTTCCAAATATAATGAACTTTTAAAAATGGCATACTATATAATTCCTTAGAAAAAGCTCTGTATTTGTCTGGAAAAAACTATTTAAAGATTTTAGCCAACCTGCTTGGTACAAATAGTAAAATTCCAAGGGAAGTTAAAGAAAATAGAAATATTCTCATGAGTAAGGGGAAAAGTCTGTTCTAGGATTTGAGATAGGAAAGGGGGATCCAAGGGGTTGGTGTAAAAGCCAAGACCCAGCTAAGATGTGGCCTTCTTCTGGGAGCTCCAAACCATCATTAAGTTTACAGAGGCAAGTGAATCTATGAAAAATGGTGAAGGGATTATAGTTTGCATCTAGATTACTAAAGACAGACAGACACTCAGGAGAGAGTAAAAGGACCCTGGACATGGAAGCTTTCGAAAAGTGTGGAGCTATTGTGGGACATTCCTAAACCATAGACCTGCATTCTTCTGGGAGCAAGAAGTGCCTCATTTAAAATCTGAACAAAAGCAAGGTGTCAGAAATCAGTGAGATCAAGACCCTTGGGAATGGAACACAGCTGTAGCTGAAAAGAGAGGAAATGGACTTAAGAACATTGCACATTAAGGCTAAGGGGGAAAAAAAGGGCCCCTGGGTGGCTCAGTTGGTTAAGCAGTGGCCTTCAACTCAGGTCACAATCCCTGGGTCTTGGGATTGAGCTTCATGAAGGGCTTTGCTGCTCAGCGGGGAGTCTGCTTCTCCCTCTCCCTCTGCCTGCAGCTCCTCCTGCTCTATTCATGTTCTCTCTCTTTCTTTCAAATGAAGAAATAAAATCTTAAAAAAACAAAACACAAAGCACCTAAGGGAAAGAGGAACTGAAAAGAATTTTGCAATATATTTGTGCATCATACTTTTACCTAACCTGAGCTCAACTGGCAATTTTAGTTGGAACTAAAGTTGGAACTACAATTCTAAGAATTTCTGAGGTTTGTAAGGTCTTTCTGCACTGCACACAGATCCTTTCCTAGGCATGGGTTATAGAGAGAGGGCAGTCTTCCCACATGTGGGATGTTAGCACTGTAGCCTCCCTCCTCCCAGAACCTGATGACTGTTTCTGAAGACACAAGTGCTCCTAGCTCTGCCTCGGGCAGGTATTTCTAAGAGCCACCATTTCTATTAATCATACAATGACGATAATAAATAGGGAAGACCAAAAATCAACTGGACCAAAGGGCAACAGCTGGCAACTTCAACAGGTGAACCTGGCAATGGAAGTAAATGAGAAATTCTACAAGCGCTATTTCCATTGGGAATACTCTGTGCCAGTCATTTCCCCAGGAAGTTCTTGTTCAGTCAGAGCTGCACATTTCAGAAATGCATGTGACTTTCAGAGAACATGCTGAATTTTATTCAGCCGAGCTGTGTGCTCCCAGCCCAGCTCATGATTCATGAACCTGCTGGAAGCATGGGGAGAAAAGGATGCTCAAAGCCAGGGAGCTGTGAGTTCCTCACATGCCGTGTTCTATGTGTGCACAATAATCCAGGTTAACAGTCTTCCCTGTTAAAAGCAATATTGGATCGTTTTTGTTAAGTAAACCCTCTCACAGAAAATGAGAGAAGTCCATTTAAGATATTGGGCTATGAGGCAGCAATAAAGTGCAAAAATCCAATACATTTGTTTAAAAAGGGCAGCGGGGCACCAAGATAAGAATCTAACTAAACAAGTTTTTCCTGACATTGCAAGTGTGCCTTCCCCATTTTGTACCCAGGGAATTCTTCCTGGAATCAACGCATGCTAGAATTTCAGCTTCAGCTGCTGACACAGACAAATGAAAAATTTCAAAATAATAATAAGGAACACAATTCTTTAGCAGTGAAATTAACGTGCTAGCTCTTAAAAAAATAATTGAGGCAAAAAGTTGAGATGTGATAAGCCCTCAGAGATGTAGCCTCAGATGGCAGCACAACATGCACCCCCCGAGTAACCCGACGTTGGCATTCAGCATCAGACATGTGACAACATACACATCCCGGCACGTGACAACATACACATCCCGGCACTTGGCGGTATCTGTCGTAGCTCAGGATACCTGGTGTCTTTCCACATTGGGAGAAAATACCACGGCTCCTTCTTGGAAATGGAGGATGCTGTCAAACTTCTGTGGACTGTGTATCTGGGAAAGGTTTTATTCGAGGCAGGTTTGTTCCTTTCCCATTATGCCTTGGGACATCATTTAGTCATTCATTCATTTGTTCCTCTTCACCTGTTCTGGTAGACGCTGTGCCTACTGGAGGACGCCAGGGAACAGACATCCAGAGACAATGGGGGCTCCTGCCTGGCTTAGTTGGTTAAGCGACCGATTTGATTCTTGGTCTCGGCTCAGGTCCTGATCTCAGGGTACTAAGAAGGAACCAGAGTCAGGCTCCACACTCAGCTCGGAGTCTGCTTGTCCCTCTCCTTCTGCTCCTCTCCCAGCTCTCTCTCACACACAAATAAATAAAATCTTTTTTTTTTTTTTAAGAAAAAACCAAAGACAATTAAAGTTAGAGTTCAAAGTCATATAACTGCCATGTAGGCTTCTAGAACACATAAGTTAACCACACAGCTATCTCCAAACAGAAGGCTGAAGCCTGGAGGAGACGGTTGCCCTACAGGTTCTGGGCAAGAATAAGAGTCAAGAGTCGAAAATGTAACAAGTCAAGCAAACCAATATTGCAACCTTCCCTTGCCCTCATTAACATTACGAGATCCAGAGGTGTTTGACTTTCCTGGGTCTGGCATGACACCCAGAGCAAACTATTGTGGGAAAGCAGGGTTCCATGTTCCATGTACTTTCCACATATAGACACGACAGGGGCCCGCAGACAGCTTTTTACACCAAAGCGACCCGTTTTCCTCCCTGCCAAGGGCGAAGGCATAAAGGACACAGTCAGGACGATAACTGCACGGCAAAACTGAAGACTAGAAGGGGATATACACCTGTTTAGAGTACCAGAACCACAAAAGGTCACCTGGCCTCTGCGACAAAAACCTGACAAACAGAATGTTAGTGTACACATTTAGGGAGCAGTCTAGCTATCAAAGGAATTTATCTAAGAGTCTTTAATCACAATAAGCCACTTGTACAAATGTCAACTAGAAATCCCTTAGAAAAGAAAGGAATGGCTCTCTGAAAGGTGAAAAAAACAAAAACCAACAACCATAACTTTTCTTCCTAGTTTTTACTTTCTGCTCTCATTTTCCTTTTCCCTCACTTTCTTTGACTTCTCCTCTGGAATAAGATATAAATTAGTCCCTGTTACTAGGAGAAGGATGACAACTCTAGTGAATACTTTAAGTAGGACTTGAGTAACTATTACATGATTCTACTTGATGGTGTGCAAAGAAAAAATGCTAGCTTAACAAACAGAATTGTTCCCAATTGTCAAATAAAGCTTTGACTTCCATGGCCCAAATCCTACCATACCTGTTTCCTTTCTCCATCTTTATAGCCCAACCCCCTAAAAACCTATGAATTTATAATTTGTTATATCTTAAGACTCAGACAGTAGATTTAAAAGCATTCATTAGTAAATGGCTGTCATGCATTTTGAAGAAGAAAAGATCTACTTTACATGTTAAGTAGTATTTTACTGAAAATAAAATTTAAGAGAGTACCATTTGCAATTTAATTCAACCACATATTCCACTCATCTTGTCAGGTATAAGGATGACATCATCCCAATTCAAGTACCAATTTCCCTAGAGACAGACAATGTAGTTCTAGAGTAGATTGGGGGGATCTCTAGAAGACCGTGATCATTATTATTACTTTGGTAAGAAATTAATCCAAACTAAATAAATCCAAATTAAAGCTAGAACTCCCTTGAGTCTCCTGCACTGAACCTACTGACAATATACTTCTCTGTTGAGAAAAGAAAGCAGGGGCGCCTGGGTGGCTCAGTTGGTTGAGCAACTGCCTTCGGCTCAGGTCATGATCCTGGAGACCCGGTATCGAGTCCCACATCCGGCTCCCTGCTCGGCCGGAAGCCTTCTTCTCCCCCTCTCACCCCACCTGCTTGTGTTCCTTCTCTGGCTGTGTTTCTCTCTGTCAAATAAATAAAATCTTAAAAAAAAAAAAAAAGAGAAAAGAAAGCAAATTATACCCACTCACTACATACACACACACACCGACACAAATACATATATAATGTACATATATTTACACACTCTGGGTATATGTGCCATTTCATTTACATATATATGAATGAATACTATATTTATAAATACATGTATGAATGAACTATTTGTGTGTATATACAGATGAATGAATCAACATATCTGTACACACATTTATTACAGATCACATATGTGAACATACATACATATATGTGTCATGTGTGTGTTTGAATGAACTGGCACATTTAACCAACGTGCGGGGTGTGTGTGTGTGTGTGTGTGTGTGTGTGAAAACAGAACTGAAATATTTGAAAGTATTTTTTTTTTTAAATTTTTTTTAAGATTTTATTTATTTGACAGAGAGAAACACAGCCAGAGAGGGAACACAAGCAAGGGGAGTGAGAGAGGGAGAAGCAGGCCTCCCGCTGAGCAGGGAGCCCGATGTGGGACTCGATCCCGGATCTCCGAGATCATGACCTGAGCCGAAGGCAGTTGCTTATCCAACTGAGCCACCCAGGCGCCCC
>PITA01028134.1:0-19845 GCA_004023965.1 Spilogale gracilis
ATGTAAACTGGTGCAGCCGCTTTGGAAAACAGTGTGGAGATTCCTTAAAAAATTAAAGATAGAGCTACCCTATGACCCTGCAATCGCACTACTGGGCATTTACCCCAAAGATATGGATGTAGTGAAAAGAAGGGCCATATGCACCCCAATGTTCATCGCAGCAATGGCCACAATCGCCAAACTGTGGAAAGAGCCAAGGCGCCCATCAACAGATGAATGGATAAAGAAGATGTGGTACATATATACAATGGAATACTATGCCTCCATCAGAAAGGATGAATATCCCACTTTTGTAGCAACATGGACTGGACTGGAAGAGATTATGCTGAGTGAAATAAGCCAAGAAGAGAAAGTCAAGTATCGCATGGTTTCACTTACCTGCGGTGCATGAGGGCTAAACTGGAGGACAGTGGGAGAAGGAAAGTAAATGGGAACTAGGGTAATCTAGGGAGGGAAACAAAACAACAGAGACTGGACACAAAAGCAAACTGAGGGACTTGGAGGGAGGGGGGTGGAGGGATGGGAGAGCCTGGTGGTGGGTACTGGGGACACCTAAAGCGTGGAGCACTGGGTGTGGGGAGCGGGGAATGAATCTTGGAACACTGGGAAAAAAAATTTAGTAACAATAAAAAAAAAATAAAAAAAAAAAGAAGACTATTTTGCGAAGGGCCCAAAATGTTGGGCCCCAAAAATATATTTGAATGCTAATGAGCACACAGAGTAAATTTTAAAGTTGTCTCCACAGATGACAAGTTTAAGAACCTTTCAAATGAAGGGGAGGTAAGAAAATTAGGGGAAGTAGCATCCTACAAAAGATCTCAGGGGAAATAAAAGTAGGGATTCTTGCCTTGGGCAGAAACAAGGTCAATATAAAAAGCATTCTTTATAAGTATATTCACTGAGTTCACTGTCTGAGACAATAACAATAGTCAGTAACAAGCTGAGAGGAACTTTCTGGAGTGAGGGAGTTCTCTGGAATGTGGGGGTGAGTGGGGTTGGTTGCACCATGTATAAATTTACTAAAAATTATCAAACTGTACACTTATCATGGGTGGATTTTATGGTATGTAAATTATAATTCAATAAAGCCGTTCAAATTGTCAAAAAAAAAAAAAAAGAGACCCGGGATCAAGTCCCACATCGGGCTCCCTGCTCGGCAGGAGGCCTGCTTCTCCCTCTCTCACTCCCCTTGGTTGTGTTTCCTCTCTGGCTGTGTTTCTCTCTGTAAAATAAATAAAATCTTAAAAAAAAATAAAACAGTTAAAAGTCTTTAAAGTGTTTTAAGCAAAACAGATTACATACCCAGGCTTGGATTTTGAAAATTCTCCCTGCCCTTTAGGCAGCTGGGAACAAGAGTAGATGTGAGGAAATCAGCAATGAGATTATTATAATACATGGAGAAGTAAATTAAACTACTTTTTGGATAGTTGAGACAGAAAGACATACAGCCAGAATTATCTTTCCCAAAGACTTTTTCCTAATGACACTGTTATTCACCTGGGTACCAAAGAAGGCAAAAGTCTTTATAAATTCTGCTCTTGTCCTTCATTTCTAATATCCAGTGGCCTCGTACAAAACTCTCAAATCATCTATGTTCATGCCTTCATCACTTAATGACCTGACTTGCTGTTAGTTTCCTCTAATTTTGCATCTTCATACAAGAATGAAGTTTGGGGGGCGGGGGCCTGGGTGGCTCAGTTGGTTAAGCGACTCAGGTCGTGATCCCGGAGACCCGAGATTGAGCCCCATTATCTGGCTCTCTGCTCGGCGGGAAGCCTGCTTCTCCCTCTCTCACTCCCCCTGCTTGTGTTCCCTCTCTAGCTGTGTTTCTCTCTGTCAAATAAATAAATAAAAATCTTTTTTTAAAAAAAGAATGAAGTTTGGGGAGGGAGGTGGAATTTGCAAGACAATTGGACAATTCCTTACATGACTTTGTGTGATAAGAGCTTTGTGGAACTTTGTATGGCACAACTTCTCACTAACGGTTCCAGATTTGGGCTGAAGTAATCAACCCAAGATAGTACTACATCCA
The DNA here is from genome assembly GCA_004023965.1 of Spilogale gracilis. Taxonomy (NCBI): domain Eukaryota; kingdom Metazoa; phylum Chordata; class Mammalia; order Carnivora; family Mephitidae; genus Spilogale; species Spilogale gracilis. Next base: position 2,033 of record PITA01028134.1, read on the forward strand.
AACAAGAAACATTATTAATGAAGCGATGAGAAGCCAGTGATGTTCTGAGATAAGAGTGCACAGACATGCTGCAGTTTGGAGCTTTGACTGGAAAGTAAGTTTATGAGTCAGGGCTCTTTTGAGTCCAAGAAACTGAAACACAACTCACTCTGGCTTATTTACCAAAAGGAATTTTCATATACTAGAACTTCTGTAACTAGATTGACTTCAGACATGCCTCTATTGAGGTTGTAAAACTTTCTTTAAGAAATAACATCCCCCCATCTGTTTTGTTCTATATTGGCTTGAATCTGAGAAGAGTCTCACCCACAAAGTATCGAAGATAGTCAATATCAAATAAAGACTTGCATTTTATGATTTGTTAAACTCAGAGAAAAAGAACATGTTTCTTTTCTGATAGTGCCTTGCAAAATTCCTGAGCCTACTTATTTTTGGCTTGGAATAGATCACACATATATCCTTGAATCAGTTACTGTGAATCTAATTGACCAGACCTGCAAGCCCAGCCATTAATACATGAATTTAGATTGAAGGAGTAATGGATAGTCAGAGAAAAGAATTGAGTTGTTTTTATCAGCAAAAGGTAATATAGAAAGACAAAAACTAACTTGAGTCCACTAAAGAAAGGCAAAAATGAACCCATTGATGACAGAGCAATAACAGGTTTGCTCTCCTCATCTGTAAGTAGAAAGATAACTGAATCATTTTGAGTTAGGTCATGGAAATGAAATGGACAGTTAACTAATATGCCTCTCTCTAAGTTTCTCTACCTAAGAAATCCTCTCCTCATGCAGAACTGTAATATAAAAGAAAGATAAAGCCTTTCAGTCCTATTTTTAACATACACAGTGAAAAGTAAGTCCCCTTATGACAGAGGCTCAACATTACTTTGGCCCAAACTCTTGTCTAGCAAAGTGCATTTAGGTTTCAAATAAATATAGTTGTTCAGTTTTTTTTTTCCCGTACTTGGTTAATCAACCTAAAGATCATTTTCAGTGATCACTATTAATTTCCAACCCATGTTAAGTATGTCAAACCTAAGACTTGTGGGGATTTAATAGGAAAAATATTAGGAAACCTATTAAACATTACTAAGTTAAGTGACTAAGGGGAGAATCTCATCAAAATAGCTTTCTTTAAACTCTGATGCTCCTTTTCCTTGGGATATAGCTTTAGGTCTAACCCAGTAACTCTAAGCCAAAGAGAACACAAGAGAAGGTTCATCAAGCCCTTCACAAACACACAAACACTTTTCACTTCCTCACCAAACAACAAAATAGACCCAAAGAAATATTTAATTTGATTAGGCTTCCCCGTCAAGAATGAGCAGTAATAACCTAACTTCTGTTCTACCAATCATTGTACATTCCTTCATCCTTATTTAGTAACTAATGACCTTCTATGTCATTACTATTAACTACTATTAAGTTGCATGTTTTAGGAAACTTTATATAACCCCCATTTATACAAGAAGAACTAGAAGTGACTTAACTTTGCACAGAGCACCTAGTTAGACTTCTATAATAGGACATATTTTTCTGGGTTTTACTTGCCTTTTAATCTATCTCTTCTACTATGCTGCATGTTCTTTCAGATCAAGGGCTCATTTTTTTATTCCCACAACCTTGCAAGATATATACTTAATACATCGTTTGGATGGATAAATGAATGGATGATGGATGATTGATTGATAATAGAGTGGATGTTGTTATTACTCTTTTTGCCTTCCTTTACAAGATAAGCCACAGTGCTTCCATTTGAAAGTGAAAGTTGAAACACTTCCACTGTTGAAAATGTTAGCCCAGATTAACATTTCATAACTACCCCTTCTCTTGAGAATTGTTCAGATTTGTTTGTATGCCCTTTAAATCTCAGACTTTGGCCAGTGATTGACTGGTGTGGAATAATTGCCTTGAGGTAAGATTAATTCTGTGGTGCAGTTTGTGCTACAGAACATCCCTTATGGATCATACTGAAGTGAGTCTCCAGGACAACTACCACTGTGCTTAGATTTTTCCCTGCTTTGACCTGATTCTCTACTTTCCTTTTCCTGAAATCACGCTCACAAGAAATCGTTTGTACAAGAATTCCTTATGCCTGATTCTATTTCTAGAAAACTTGTCCTAAGATATATGAATAGATGAATGAATGAAGAGAAAGAACCAATCTCAGCATACACGTGCAACACTGCACCATATATATATATACATATATATATATAATGCACCATATATATACATATATATACATATATATAAAATGCCTTTTATACCCTTTCCAGTATCACATCATCGATCTGTAAATTTCCATATAACCAATGAAATTATTTTTCAATAGATCTCTCTAGCCAAAAGAAAGTATTTGTGATACAAAGTAAAAGATAGATGCAATAATATATAGAAAATATAAACAGCGAGAGAGGAGAGTCCTTAAAAATTATTTCTTGTACCTGGGTAATCTTTCTCCTATAATAGAAGGCAATTCTCATTGTCTGTTGGATAAATTTCAATAATCTTTGGTGCCGCAGAAGGATATGAGGGCTAAGAAATACAGAACCACAGAAGAAAGCCCAAAATTTCCAATGGCAGAAACACATTTCCAGTGGGAAATGTCACTTAGTGTGCTATGTAGGTCCGTTTTTTTCTAAAACAAACTGAAGAGATGCAGATCTGAATGCAGGAATTTTAGGGAATGTGCTCTCAGGAGCACTGGTTGGAAAGGAGAGTGGAAACAGAATTGAGCAGATGGAGAAATTGTACTTCTGAGACAATTGAGACAGAAGTCTCACACAGTCCCATGGGTACACTGAAATAGGAAGAGTTCTCAGCAGAACTGTAATGAATAGAGAGAAGGGATGGCAACTTCACACCCCAGCAGGGAACAATCATTGTATGTGACCTGCTCCTAGAGAAGAGGTATGACCTTGGCCGCGGCTCTTCCCAATTGCGTAAGGGATTCAGCTAAAAGCCTTTGGATGCCTACATTCTAACAGCAAGAGGATCTGGACAGCACCCAAAAATTTCCACTACATCTGATTGTGTGTGTGTGTGTGTGTGTGTGTGTGTGTGTGTGTGTGTGTAGCACCTGTGTATTCCAATGCCCTAGCCTTCCCTGTTAAAAAGACAGATATATTTTTTTTCCTGTATGCCTGCTTCTGCAGCACACATACACACAATCAAAACCTCCTCAAGGGACTAAAACCCAAGCAGCCTTTGTACGATGATGGTGTTGTTATTCTCACAGCTTTATCCTATAGGGACATTTATAACCTCCCTTAGTAAAATTCTAAGTGTAACTGGAGCAGCAGATGAGCATATTTTCTATCAGATTGGTGTAATCCTTTTTCATCAAAAGTTATTAAGATTTGCCTGACTTAGTCTTGCATTTTAAACCTTGTTTGACTTTTGGCTAGAAATATCAAACCATTTCAAAAGTAGTCTTCATAAAGAGTCAAAATCGTGCCTGGTGACAAGCTAACAGGTTCATACAAAATCCCAGTTGTATACAGGGTAAAAAATAAATAAACTAAATTCCTCTTATTAAGGTTTTTGAGAAGAATGAATATATTAAAATTATATAAAAACTTTTTCCCACTGACTAGAGATTGAAAATCCCCATGAAATGAATAACTGATTTGTAAAATTTTAACAAAAATATCCTAAATGTTCACAACCTAACACTAGCTCTAATTGAATTTAGTTATCTCCACCTGCATGTATGTGTCTCTAAAATTTAAATAATTTCTCAAAACTAAGTAACATTTGTGTCATCCATCATATAATCTCACTAGAAAATTATTTTCATATATTACTGCTAAGTTTGCACATTCCCTTCTCACAGAGCTTCTGGTGCATGAAACCCCTCATTTTCTCTGAAGTCCACATTCTCTTGGGATAAATTATATTCTTATGGCATTGACTGCAGTGATGGTTTCACAGATGTAAATTTACCTACCAAATCATTTAAATGTGTACACTAAATATATATATATATATAGTATATCTATCATTCATCAATAAAATGTTTTTTAAAGAAACAATTTAAGCTCCATACAAACAGAGAATCTCTGTTTTTGCTGCTTCATTCCCACAAGTCTTCCCAGTAATCCTTACCAGGCAGAACAATTGTTTTGTTTTGTTTTGTTTTGTTTTGTTTTGTTTTGTTTTGTTTTTTCAGTAGTCTTCACACCCAGCATGGAGCCCAGCTTAGGGCTTGAAACTCATGACCCAGAGATCAAGACCTGAGTTGAGATCAAGAGTCGGTTGCTTAACCAACTGAGCCACCCAGGTGCACCCAGAATAGTTTTAATCTGAGGGTGCGAGGCCACAGGATAAGAGCTTAAACACATTAAAAGAAAGAAAACTATCTGAATGACACATAAAGCACGAATCAAGATTATTGGAACATGTTAATAAATATATTAACTATAATAAATATTCTCAAAATGACAAGAGAAGATATTCAAAAACCAAAATAGGAGCAAGAAGTCATTCAAATGTCCAAATAGAGCTGAGTTAAATATATTATAATGATTGAAAAAAGAATAAAAGATGTGATACAATGCAAGAAAAATTAGCAAGCAGGATGATCAGTGTGAATTACTCTCCAGCAAGGCAAATGGAAAGGATAGAAAGATATATGATATAAAAATAAAGCATAAGAGATATATAGAATAGAAGCAAAAAGAAGTAGAGGCCAGCTACAGATAATGTAAGTTGCTGAAGAAGAGAAAGAAAATAAATACAGACACAGGTATATGCTTAAATACATACACATAGGAGGAGATATTTGAGAAAATGACAATGAATTTCAGATAATTAAAGTAAGATTGAATATCTCAGGTTGAAAAGAAATTGAGTACAATACATTTTACATAAAGAAAAACTAATATACCCTTATAACCTTAAAATGAAATAAAAGCTTCCAGTAAAACTCTTACATAGTAGTAAGACTCAGACTGGCATCAGAATTCTCAATAACAGTACCAGATGCAAAAATAATGAGTAATATTTTAAAGTGATTGATGGGAAACAACTTTGAACCTAGAATTCTATATCCAGCTGCATTTAATTTAAGTAGTAGGTATATGAGAGCCCAGAAAATTATCCACTCAAAGACTCACTTTGAGAACAACACTCTTGGAGAAATAAGAAAATAAATAAATCCAGGAAAATGCTGTAAAAAATAATAAAAGTAAAAGTGATGAATTTTATAAAGCATATTGCTATTTAAAGAGTCAAGTAACTAAACACACACAAAAAATATGTTCAAATAAATACAGAAATAAACTTCTAGACAAAAGAAACAAGTTGAGAGATGGGGAAAATGGAAGAGCTATAAAATTAAACTGATGGTGTTCTTCTGGAGAACATAGGGGGGTGGCAGGATATGACACAAGTAGATGACAGATATGAAGTGCCTTTTATGCCATGCTAAACAATATTGCTTTTTACCAGAAGCCATGGAAAGATTTAAGTAGAAAAGTATTATGATAGCGTAGACATATTCAAATGATAATTCTTTCAGTAATGAGGATGGGATTAGATTTAGTGTAAGAAGCTTTAGTGAGATTAAAGTGAGATTAAAGTTAAGCCCATTTATTATCATATTATTTTTACACTATAATATTATTATTTTTATATGTTATACCAGTTTGTTGGTTGACATGGTCAAAATGAGAGCAAGGACAGTGAAAAAAAGTGATTAGGTATAGACTCAGAGAGCAGTTGATTTAATAGGTGTATGTATGCTGAAGATACTAACAAAGGTTGACATGAGAGGACAGGTGTGGAGACAAATACACTGAGTTCTTATTTTGTGCTTTGTGTTTACAATACCTATGGGACATTCAAATTGACTGTTGGGTAAATGATCAGATAAGGTACATCAGAGTGGGGCAGATGTAAGTTGTAGGTTTGAAAACCGATTAAGTTACAGTGGATAGTTACTGTTGAGATTTGTCAGTACAGAATGTGAAGCAGAAGGACAAAGGGCTACTGATGGAGGCCTAGGGAATGTGCAGCTTCAGGATGGAGGTGGACATGAGCACCCGGACGTTGGACTCATGTGTATCACAACATCTACCCCCGCTGAAGAGCAAACTGTGAGCCAGGAACTTTACCCGTTTTACTCCCTAGAATCTAAAACGATGCTTGGTACAATAACTTCTCAATATATCCATATATTGTCTAGGTAAATAAATAAATTCATATTCCAATAAGAAATTTTCAGAAATACAGATTTTATTGTAATAGATATGTGATAGATACATCTTTTGCCTTTTTCCATTTCAACCCTCAGTAATATACACCTTTGTAATACAAATACATAAGAGATGCATCTTCAATTTTCTTCCTTTCCTTTGAGATTAGACATCATTATGAAAACAAAGGGACTACGTTAGGGATGTTGAATGTTGGGAAGTAGATACTTATGGGGGACAGTCTTATTTTGGAAGCCAAAAGCAGAAGGTGAACCAAAGCCTTTTACCCCAACTGGAGCTCATCTAATTTAATTTTGGTTAAAAACTTCTTTTACACTAAGTTATTTGGTTTGTTTTATAATTCTCCCTCCCTGTGCAAATAAGAATATGCTGTTTTCCTAAAGGGGCACAAACCACAATTAAAACAAACCCTCTCTTACAACGACCTGGGACAAATAATGTGAAAAGGACAATCTAAAGAATATACTATAAATCTTTAGCCAGTATAGAAACAGAAAATATAAATAAGGTTAGATATGCCAAACAAACTAATAAGTAGTCCCTTCTGAGCTATTTTATAGTATTTTTTAATCTGGTGATGTTAGTAGGAATTTTATACATATATATTTTTAAAAACAAAAATAAAACCAATTAATAGGGCATCAATTTAACTCAGTGAGATGAGAATCTTGGATTTTTTTTACTAGGATTTCAAATACATGTAAGAGATAATAGCCCCCAGGTTAAAAAAAGGGGGGACATAAATATTTAAGATAGCGTACAAGTGGGCAATGTTTTTGTTAAGTGTATTAAACCAGTATTTCAAGGCTACTATATTGTCTGTATAACTAATGCAATATTTTATATTATTTAATGACAACATTTAAAATACAGAACTGTTCTAAAAGGTTAATCTTTGCCAATATGTTATAAGTTGTTACGTGGGTTATAACTGGGGGAAAAAAGGCATAGTTTGCACTGACATATATGCATTGAGGTGCTCAGCATTGCTTCAAGACACAACCAGAGAGGGTATAAATCTACAAAAGAGGTGGAAGGATAACTTCCAATGAAGCTAATTGCATATATTAGTAAAACAGAAGCATTCAGTCTAAATATTTAGACAGAACTGATCTCCTCCCCTTACATGCAGTCTCATACTGCATACGGTATATTTTCATCTGTGTGAAAGACTGGGAGAAAAAAAAATTGGTACCAAAAATATGATTACAATATTTTACTGTCCTTCAGAGGACCTGTGAGAAAGCATGAGCAAAGGATAATAATTATGCATTTAAAATGATGAAATACTAATCTGCAACCTTCACAAAAGTGATGAAATGGTGAAATAAATTGCTGATACTTTAATCCAGACACATTTAGATTAATGTCTGTAAGACAGTTTGATAAATGCCTTGTTCTTATGCAGTACAGTGCTGCCTAGAATTCAGGCACCTTTTCCTCTTGGTCTTCTGTTTATTAATTGGCTGGTATTTGCACATGTATTATTAGAACCGTGCTATGAAGTTAAAAAAATCTTCTCATTCAGACACCCAGAAAAATGTGGCTGGATAATTCAGGATTTAAAATTCTGTTACAGGGGTATAGTAAAAGCAATGGCCATGCTATAGATGTTAATGATACTTTTTAAATGGAAAATAGTTTTCTTCTAACTAAAAGATGTGTACTCTGCATGAGAGGCAGTAATAACTTAAATAGGATAATTAAATATTAAATCAGCTTTTCACTGTTTTATTTATTGTTTCTAAGTCAGAATATTATATCAAATTTAGGTATATCATATTTTTAAAGGATTTTTATTTATTTATTGGACAGAAAGAGAGAGATCACAAGTAGGCAGAGAGGCAGGCAGAGATAGAGGAGGAAGCAGGTTCCCTGCTAAGCAGAGAGCCTGATGCAGGCCTCTATCCCAGGACCCTGAGATCATGACCTAAGCCAAAGGCAGAGGCTTAAACCACTAAGCCACCCAGACTCCTAGTATATCATATTTTAAGTAACATTTTTGCTCCATTCATTTTACCATTTAATAAGAATGAAAGGTTTATATGAACTTTAATAATATTTTCTTAAAATTTCCTTCTCAAGTTGACAAAAATCTGCATTTCCACAAAATTATTGTAAGACTAATAAACACGTTCAGTTTTTGTGCATTATGAACAAATAATTAACAAATAATCTTAAATTATCAGAGGCTACCTGTGATAAAGTAGGGAAAGAAATTCTGCTTGGTTCAGATGCCTAGTATATATATAGCCTTATTCCACAACCGCCTCATATCAATCAATAAATGGAGATTAAATCATACTGTTTCATTTTCTGTATCTGTAAAACAGAGATCCCAGTACATTGCATATAATGATTAACTCCATTATTTCATTTATTGTGTTTGTTTACTAGTTTCCACCAAGTGGAACAAAACATTATTTTTAAACAAAGAACTCTATATTTATTGTCTAACTGAAAAGCATAGCAATTCTGTCTTCAAAGAAAAAGGGGAAGAATCCTCATTGTAAGCAGTAAGAAGCTAGTTTAAGTGCTCTTTTTTCTTAAATAGAACAAGACATGCTTCCTATCCCCGCTTCTCACATCCCCTGTATTGGGGAATACAAATGTTCTCTTCTATTTACCAATAGCACAATATCCTAAGGAATAAGATGCACCTTACAAGTAAAATGTCCCTTGCCTAACTTCTGAAAAACAAACTACCTGACATTTTTAGAAATCCTCTCAAAAATTAGCTAAATAACATAATACAACTAATAATCTATTAGGATTTGAGCATCAGTCTGTAACCTAGATAGGTTAACAGATGAAGGGGTCATACTGGTAGTCTTGGATCTTTTATATTAATGGCTGTCATTAAAGCTCATTAAAATTGTCAATTTTATAATTATCAATAATTGATAATTTATCAATAATTATGATTTTGGAACATTAGTATCTCTAAAATAATATAAGAAAACTGAGACAATTACTTCAAAAAAAAGAAGATAGATAGTCAATTTTCTAAATGTTCTTGATACTAAAGGAGTAATTTTCATTTGCATTAATTCTTTTTGCCAGTATTTTATCCTTTACCTTTCTTTTACATTTTAGCCTCTGTGGGACAAATTGGGCTGGGAAGAAACAATTATCAGACACATGATCTCTATGTATCATGTTATTTTATGAGTGTACTTGTTCCTTGAAAAAAAACGCACTCTGAACAAGGTCAAAGTAAGGCTTGGAGGCATTTTCAGAATTGTGTACCTTCTGCTTTTACTACCCAAGGGGCTGTCTGTGGATTTTATTCACTTTCATATGCCCTCACTTGTTTCTATCCCCACCCTTATCTCTCTGACTTTGTCTGGTGTCTGTAGTCCTCATTCTCCTATGCTCCAGTCATGCATCCTTATTATTCAGCCCTATTATTCAGCCTATAAGAATAGGCTAGAGTAGCTCACCTCAGACCTTTGAACTTGGAATGTTATGTTGGGAAAACCCTTTGTTTCTTATCATATTTTGGCAGCTCATTTTCAAGTCTGCTCAAATGTCACTTTCTCAAAGAAGCTACTCTGACAATCCTATTTAAACCATAACGTCCCAACCTACTTCCACTCCTGAGCCCCTTTATCCTACTCTGTGTTGTCTTCCATAGCCCTCAGCACATTCTAGCTTACTAGAAATTTATTTTTTTGTATTTATTGTTTATTATCTATTGGATAGGGCTAGATTCTTTACTTGATATTTCTACCTAAGGTGTCCCAAGTTTCCAGAAAAAGGTCTGGCACATACTGAAAGTTCAAAAACATTTATTGAATTAATTAATTAAATTATAGACAGTAACTAGTTAAACTAGTTACTTAAACTCAAGACTATAATATGAACACATCTTAAAATAAGGCACAAAATACTAAAATGTTTAGGATGTTTCAATCAAATGTGATTATAGTTACCCTTTGTTCCCCTTGCTCATTTTGTAACTGAAGCATCAGATCTTGTGACGGTAACTGATCACTGAGAATCAATAAACATCTGACTCTTAGGGATCCTGGGTGGTGCAGTCAATTAAGTGACCTGACTGTTGATTTTGGCTCAGGTCGTGATCTCAGGGTCATGACCCTGCTTCAGGCTCCATGCTCTGTGTAGAGTCTATTTGGTATTCTCTCCTTCTCCCTCAGTCCTTCCTCTCTCCTCCCCACTCTCAAAAATAAACAAATCTATAAAAAAACAAACATCTGACTAAGTGAAGAAACAAGAGGGAGAAAAAGTTATGCCCTGTACTATGCTATTATATATCAAAACAAACAACAACATAAAAGCAAAATAAGTACCTAATAGGTAAAAAGAAGAAATGGAGGGGAAATGAGAATAACAACCGACTACTTTGAGTATACCTTGCTTTTATATTTAACTCTGTAAAAGAACATTTAAAAGGAAAGAATTTCCTGTATATAACTCTGGGATATACACTAAAGACAAAAGAAACTGAAAAAAAAAAAAAAAACAACCAAATAAACAACTTTATCTGCTAATAGTAACCTTTTGTTAGTGATAATGTTAATGGTATTTCGAAAATGTTGTGGATATTGTGGAATAGTGTGACTGGTAACTTGGATTTTCCATGCAGAAGTATGGAGGAAAGGATGTAAGATTAATAATATTAAGTAAATATCCGACAGGACTGGGGCACCTTGGGTGGCTCAGAGGGTTAAGCCTATGTCTTCTACTCAGGTCATGATCTCAGGGTCCTGGGATTAGTCCCGCATAGGCTCTCTGCTCAGCAGGGAGCCTGTTTCCCCTTCTTTCTCTGCCTCCCTCTCTGCCTATTTGTGATCTCTCTCAATCTCTGTCAAATAAATTTATCTTTAAAAAAATCCCACAGGATTAAATTGAGTTGGAAATATTAGGAACTAACAATATAAAATTCACAATAACTTGTACCTATCAACATATACCCTATGGATGATAAACAATGACTAACCCAGCAGTGAACACCACCAGAGCCCAGACAAATGCTGTTTTCCACCAAAATATTCAAGTCCTCTGAAATAGTTCAATCTTGAATAACATATAAAGTGGGCTTCAGTCATTTTTCACACCTGAAAGCAAATAAGATAAATTAGTTGAGCCACTAGAAACTAGATTCCCACTTTTCTGCTTAATCATTAGGATGCTAATATAATCACTCACACCCACTACTAAACAACTCTGAGTTAACATCATTACTAAGCCTGCTGTGGTAAACTGAAGTCAATGAGAAGGATTGGTGAAGGATTACTGCAAAATTTGAAATCTAGCCATGTTCTAGGGCAGCTTTATTTGATGAAACATATTTTTAAGGACAATGTCACTTCCCCATTATCTTTTTTTTTTTTAAAGATTTTATTTATTTGACAGTGAGAAACACAGCTAAAGAGGGAACACAAGCAGGGTGAGTAAGAGAGGGAGAAGCAGGCTTCCTGCCGAGCAGGGAGCCCGATGTGGGGCTCGATCCCAAGTCTCCGGGATCATGACCTGAGCTGAAGGCAGTCACTTAACCAACTGAGCCACCCAGGCACCCCCCCCCATTACCTTTTGAAGAGAGATTTGGCAATAATGAAAATAGATAGCATGTATGTAGCATTTACTACATGCCAAAGAGTTTTGAGCTTTTCATATAATTTCTAATTTAATGCTCACACTGACCCTAGGATGTAAGTTCTATCATTAGAGTCATTCTACAGATGAATAAACCAAGGTGCAAACAGTTTAGTCCAGCTCATATTGCTGGGTTGGTCTTTGTTTACTGTCTATCCATTATATGGGCACATGTATCCCTTTGAATCAGTGTTTTTGTATTCTTTGGGTAAATACCCAGTAGTGTGATTGTGAGATCATAGAGTAGTTTTATTTTTAACTTTTTGAAGAACCTCCACACTGTTTTCTACAATGACTGCATCAGTTTGCATTCCTAGCAGTCATGCATTCCTCACCAACACCTATTGTTTCTTGTGATTTTGATTTTAGTCACTCTGACGGATGTGAGGTGACATCTCACTGTAGTCTTGATTTGCATTTCCCTAGTGGTAAGTGATAATGGGCATGCTTTCACGTGTCTCTTGGCCATCTGGAAGTCTTCTTTAGGAAAAATGTCTGTTCATGTCATCTGCCCATTTCTAAATATGGTTGTTTTTTAGGTGTTGAGTTTTGTAAGTTTCTTATATATTTTGGATACTAGCCTTTATTGAAAAAAAGACTATTTGCAAATGTCTTCTCCCGTTCAGTAGGTTGCCTTTTAATTTGTTTTTTTTGTTTGTTTGTTTGTTTTATTTGCTCTATAGAAGCCTTTTATTTAAATGTAGTTTATTTTTGCTTTTATTTTCCTTGACTCAAGGAGACATATCTTGAAAAATGTTACTACAACTAATGTCAAAGTAGCTACTGCTTGTGTTATCTTCTAGGAGTGTTATGGTTGCAGGTCTCACATTTAGGTCTTTAATCTTAATCCATCATGGATTTATTTTTGTGTATGGTGTAAGAAAGTGGTCCAGTTTCATTCTTTAGCATACTGCTGTCTGGTTTTCCCAACACCATTTGCTGTCCCATTGGATAGTCTTTCCTGTTTCATTAAAAATTAAATGACCATAAAATTGTGGGTTTATTTCTGCATTTCCTATTCTGTTTTATTGATCTATGTGTCTATTTTTTGTGCCAGTACCAAGCTGGTTTAATTACTACAGCTTTGTTATATAACTTGAAGTCCAGAATTGTGATGCCCCAGCTTTGCTTTTTTTCTTAAGCTTTCTTTGGCTATTTGGGATCCTTTGTGGTTTCATATAAATTTTAGGATTGCTTGTAGAACCCACATTGTTGATCATCATAGTATACTGTCAGTCAGCACAGCTCAATAATACTTTATGAGAAGCCACTGACACTACCCTGTTATATATAATATCCATCATTTGAGAAAGAATGTTCTGAACTATAAAAATGTTTAACCTGGGGCCATGTGTAAAAGAAGACAGTTGTTGCTGCCATTTTTTCCTCTGTTTGCAATACACACAAACACAAATATCTCTTTTCCTTTCTAAGAGCTTCATATATATAGTATTTAATTGAGGGAAAACCTTTGCATCAGTGCAGAGTTGAAATTTAACGCTAACTCACTTCAACTGATACAAAATTTTTCAAACAATAAAAATTAACCAACCCACCAACTATCGCCAAGAAAGAAATTAATGCAGCTGAAATTTGAACACATGACTCTTAAATATCAAAGCCCCTACATATGTTCAAATGCTGCCACATTTACCTCTAACTGTTGGCTGGTTACATAATCTCTCATCTTAAGTTCTCTTCACAAGGATTTTATAAGCAGAAATGGATATAATAATTCCTCTCACAAACAAATGTATTGAAAAATGCACAGTAGCATTACTTTATCATTTTCACTTTTTACCATCATTTTACTATTCAGCTATCCATTTATTCAGATTTTGCTTTTTAGCTAACAGTGACATGTTGATGATAGTGAGTAATGAAATTACAAAAGGGAAGAGAGAAAGAGGAGAAGACCAAGGGAAAGGGAAAGAAAATATAATACCTTGCAAATATCCTTGTTTGCTGTTATTCCTCCAAGAAGCAAATGTTTTGTTACAATTCTCCACGTGCAGGCTATTAAGTGAGGAATCCAGATGTCAAATATAAAATAATCATGTTCATGTGACCCTTAGATAATTATGCATGCAATTTTCTTATTTTAATGGGACTAGAGACTTGCATATTGTTGCCTTTCTCTAGAGAGTCTGGAGACTGTGTTTATTGTTCCCAGTCCTACACTGTGACAGAATGAGTATACTTTATCTGAAAAAAACTCTCTCTCTGCTGTTATAATAGTATCTAACAAGATATTATTAGAGTATTTTTCTGAAGTCTACTTCTATGGCAGAAATAATTCTTAAGAATCATCTTAGATTGGTTGTCAAATGATTTCTGTCTCAAACAGTTTTCTGCAGCTTTGAGCTGGCCACATTTTATAAATCTAATAAATCTAATAAATGAATATTTATGGGATGATCTCTGCTTACTTTTAGAAATAAAGTTTGAGTGGATGAGTAAATCAGGTGAAAGATTTGCGAGCCCTTATATATCCTTTGAGAGTAATTGGTTCAACCATTTTCTAAAATGCATTTTTTGTTTACATCCATTTTGATAATTACCTTTTTATGTTCCATGATTGAGAAAACCAGTTTAAGTAGGTATAGTCTAGTACTTATGTGACAGAATCCTAATTGTTTTCAAGAGCATATTGAAGCTTAAAGTTCTCAGAGTAACATTAATGCCACTTATGTTTAGAGTGCAGTATTCTTTACAAGAAAAAGCATCTCCCAGAAGCTTTATTAATGGATTATACACTAATAGTTTTGCCTTTAAAATGGTAAGTGGGATTGAAAACTGTTGGCATATCAGGAAACCTCTGTTGCTAATGCACCTGAGTGATAAGATTATTATTCTTTATTACCTAATATAAGAATCCATTAGAGTGTAAATGTAAATTTTGTGGTGCTATGAACCTCTTCTTCATATAATTAGTGTTTCTGAAGTTTATCAGAGATATCACAAAACATATAATCATGCCATTAATATACATATAGGCAACATATAACATGACCAATGGGAACTTGCTTGGTAACTTAGCAGTCCATACAAAGTGTGACTTAGCTCTTTAGTCTATTCTGGGAACTGAGTTACAGAAACCATTTATTGGTTAGTGATTATCATATTCAGGTACCTATGCATAAATTGCATGAAAACTTTCTTCAGCTAAACACTTCATAATGAAGGATTAATTGAGAATCACTGAACCATACCATGGAATAAAGGCATAATTTGAATAAAGAGTTCATTTAGCATACTTATACACAAACATATTAGAAATAATCTACAGTGTGGTTCTTGTATTAACTTTCAAACTCTTCACATTGTGTAATTGAGGAAACAATCAGATGTGGCTGAGGAAAATGTTCCTTTTTGTGTCTTTTTTTTCTAATCACTGTCTTGGTTTTGTGTTGTCTACTGTAAGAATGTATTACATGGGGTGCCTGGGTGGCTCAATTGGTTAAGCATCTGCCTTCAGTTCAGGTCATGATCCCAGGGTCCTGGGATTGAATCCCGTATTAGGCTCCTTGCTCAGAGGGGAGCCTGCTTCTTCCCTCTCACTGCTGCTCCCCCTGCTTGTACTCTCTCTCTCTCTCTTTCTCCTTCAAATAAGTATTTTTTTTATAAAAAAGAATATATTACAGATTGCATTATATTTTTGGATTCTGCCTTCAGTTGGTCAATGTTTAAAGCTTAGTGACAATCCAAATTATTGCTATAGATTTCACTTTATATATAAAATATATTTTATGTATCTAAGTAATTAGATATAGAAATATATAATATATGAAGAAGTATATATTTTATATTTTATTTATTTATATATTATATGTTATAGATACCTAAATAATATATAAAATAGATTATTTTCTCCTAAACCATTGCATACTCTATACTTATTTCCCATATTGCTTTCTCTATCTTTCTGTGACACTGTGAGGAATTATGTAAACATCTGACTTCCTTGACAGCGCTTAAGTTGAATCTGACTTCTAAAATCTATGATGTGATTCAGAATTCAAGGACTCAGTAATACTCCCTATAAGTAACATCAGCTAACTCCCTTATTACTAACTGCATCCACTCTCCACGTTCTGGGGCTTTGTACATTATTGTGTTATACCAATCCTTTATCAACATGAGAAGGACACTGACAAATTGATATTTCTCTGCTTTTAGAGGAAGTAGGTGACAAAGTTAAGGGAAGAATCCTTACCAACCTATAACAGACGAGTTCTTGCTCATTTACTTGGGAATAAATAAAAACTGGGACATGTTAAATAAATCCACACTGTTCAATGAGGGATTATGAAGTCATAAATTAGCTCCATATAAAACTCAAAGAAAAAATAATCCCACAGTGGAGAAAAGGATAGATGTAAGAAGATGAACAAGAAAAAACTCCTGCATCTAAAAAATAAGAGACAACAACATGAAGGTTGCTTGTAACCACTATGACAGTTTATTTTCATTGTGGAATCATCATGTAAATTGATAACAAAGAAACAAATGAAAAATGAAAAATGATCAATCTCACTAATAAACAAAGAAGTGAATATTTTACATGGGAATGTTATTTTCATAAAACAAATTAGCACAATATGGTTGTTAAATGAAAATATACAGTGTTGGTGCATAAACCATACATTTTGGGTAGAAAAAATATTGGCACAACTAGTGAGTAAATATTTGATGATGTATACAAAAAATGATATAGTCAAAACCACTAAATCCATTCTTGGACATTCTATATTAAGAAAATAATTCCAAGTGTAACAGAAATTGTACATAAATATTCATCATGGTGTTATTAGTATTATCATTTAATATCCACACAAAGATACAGGAGTTAAATTTTATAAAAATTTATTGAGACACACAATGAATGAGGCAATAATAGAACACATAAGCTATAAAACATAATAAAATAAACAGCTGTTAATAGTTCTATTTTATACCTTCTTCCCTTATAGATAATTTGTACCTGAATTTTGTCTTTACCATATGTAAAACAGACATTCCTAAACAGAGCATTGTTTTTCAATATTGTGTGTGAGCTCCATAAAGTTGCATCCTATTATAAGTAATTGTCCATGGTTTGCTTTTTTTCTGTTTTCATTTCTTTTTTCTTTTTTTTTATTTCCTTCCTTCTTCCTTTTTTCCTCCCTTCCTTCCTTCCTTCCTTCCTTCCTTCCTTCCTTCCTTCCTTCCTTCCTTCCTTCCTTTCTTCTCTCTCTCTATCTCCTCTCTCTCATTAATGTGTAAGATTCATTTATGTGTGCTTCCTGAGATTTCCTCCTAAGGATGTTGCTATCTCTTAGTCTCCTAGTACAAAAGTTTTCTAGTATCTAGAGTGAACTTTCTGAGTAATACCACATGTATGCTTTCAGCTTTAAAAGGTAAAATTAATTTGTTTGTCAAATTGTTATTACCAATTCCCTCCAACTTAAAGAGTAAGCATTCCTATTGCCCAGTTGATACGCATTTTTTTCAACAGTTGGTAAATTTAGTTTTAATTTTTGCCAATATGATGAAAGTAAAATTGTATCTTACTTCACTCTTAGCTTTCATTTTCCTATTTACTAACATCTTTAAATGTTAATATGATATTTGATCTTCCTCTTTTGTTAAATGCCCATTCATTCATTTTGCCCTTTTTTATCAGATCTGTCTTTCTCTTAATCCTTATATTTATTTAATTACATAAATATTATAAATGTTACATATTTATATATTATTTGTTACATATTATATGTTAGTAGATAAATATATATATGTTTTTATTTTTTAAAGATTTTATTTATTTGACAGAGAGAAACACAGCCAGAGAGGGAACACGAGCAATGGGAGCAAGAAAGGGAGAAGCAGGCTTCCCGCCGAGCAGGAAGCCCCATGTGGGACTCAATCCCGGGTCCCCGGGACCATGACCTGAGCCAAAGGCAGGTGCTTAACCAACTGAGCCACCCAGGTG
>PITA01028135.1:0-19835 GCA_004023965.1 Spilogale gracilis
TTTCCTTTCCTTCTCCCACTGTTCTCCAGGTTACCCCTCATGCATCGCACGTAAGTGAAACCATGTGATACTTGACCCTCTCTTCCTGGCTTATTTCACTCAGCATAATCTCCTCCAGTCCAGTCCATGTTGCTACAAAAATTGGATATTTGTCCTTTTCGATGTAGGCGTAGTATTCCATTGTATATATGGACCACATAGAAGAAGCCAATTTTCGTTAAAAAACAAAAAGGTCAATACTTACATAAACCTTCCTCAGTCAGGTCCACATTAATGATAAAGAACATAAAACCTCGGGCTCCTTCCTTCTGTCCA
This sequence comes from Spilogale gracilis, assembly GCA_004023965.1. Taxonomy (NCBI): domain Eukaryota; kingdom Metazoa; phylum Chordata; class Mammalia; order Carnivora; family Mephitidae; genus Spilogale; species Spilogale gracilis. The sequence goes on from PITA01028135.1 coordinate 316, forward strand.
CCAACAAGAGTATTTACCCAGCCTGTAACATTCAAAGGAAATCAAAAAAGGACTGTATGTGTGGCTTCTTTTAAGACAAAGAATGTTCGTTTTAATTTATACTATATGTTCCCAAGATACTAGAATGGACCACTTGCAGAAAAGAGCAGAAAAAAATCAGTTCAGAAAAACTACTTCAGACACTGGAAGACTGAAGGGATTTTTGGGTTTGGGAAGTTTCCTCAGGACTCTTTGAGTCATACAAGAAGAGCCAAGTTGAGAAGGGCCTTGGAAATCACCTACTAATTAGATCCTAATACACTCTCTGATCTGATGGCTAAGAGCAGGCAAATAAATAATATGTACTGTTTTTCCACAGAGATGATAAACAAGATCCAACATGAGATTTTACTTTTGAACCTTTCTGTTATTTAAAACATGTAGCACAATCCCTTTTGAAAAATCTAAACTTCCCTGCACAATACTGAAGAGTAAAACAAATTATGGCGGGGGGGGGGGCAAAGCAAAAAAACCAAAAGCACTCTAACAACCACCACCTCACTCTCCCATAAACCCAAAACTGTCTCATCTAAAAATGCTCATTCCCACAAAAAAATCTAGGAGAAAATGAGAGTCAGAAGCTGGTGCCCAAAAGACTTACCTTTTGATTTAAGTTCTGATAACAGACTTCCAGGACCTTCATGACCAATGAGATGACCAAGATAATGGCCAGGATTTGATTTGTAGTATTTCTGAAGGTCAGGTATGGGAAATGTCACATAAAGATTCCTAATATCCTTAATGGGTACTATTTTGTAAAGTTGCTGGGGAAAAAAAAAAATCAAGAAAGATTAGCTAAATCAACTCCTACTGAATAAAATATCTATGAACTATGAAGAATATAGATTTTCACGGACAAATCCCAAATTCAAAAGGTAATCAACTGCCCCAGAGAAAAGTGTACTGATCACAGAAAGTAAATGGCTTGGGCTCCTTCTAAGTGGACTTTCATTACAGTTGCTGAACAGTCCACATCTGGTCCCCTTGACCATGCAGCTCAACATACTTGCCTTCCGGCACTGCAGAATGCTTCTATAGGTCAGTGAGGCTCTAACTACCAAAACCACTTTGAGTATGCAAAGATCAGATATATATTGATACCTTTTTGGTGATACATATCCCTATGTGAAATCCCTAAATGTGAAATTGATTCAGCTATCCAAACAAACATTAAAAACTGTATAAACAGGGGTGCCTAGGTGGTTCAGTCGGTTGAGTGTCTGCCTTCAACCGCAGGGTCATAGTCTCTGCGTCCTGGGATCAAGCCACACATTCAGCTTCCTGCTCAGTGGGGAGTCTGCCACTCTTTCTCTTCCCCTACTGCTTCTCCCCACCACTGTTCTCTCTCTCTCTCTCTCTCAAATTAATTAAACCTTAAAAAAAAAAGGATAAAGAAAACCTGCATAAATAAAACTTAAAAATTTTTTAATCTACTCTTTGGTAAACTAGGCAGATATTATGTCCTTGAATTAAAAAAGAAAAAATATCAGAAATACATGCACTTACTTTAAGATGTTCTTCTTGGAAAGGGTGTTCAGGAAACTCTGGCAGTGGGACATTTTTGTTCTCAACTTCAGAAAATAACTTTACCACCAGATTAGTCAAGTCGTCTAAAGATTCTGTAAGAAAACAATGAAAACAGACCTTAAACAAATCCTAACATCACAGATAGTATTTAAAACCTTAGGATCAGATATACATATACAAACTCACTCCATTGTATACCTTAAACTTATACAATGTTACATGCCAATCATATCTCAATAAAGCTAAACAAAACCTTAGGATCTCCTGAAAAAGCTTAGGACTATTAAAAAGAAAACCTACAATTTTTTTAAAGCTATGTCTGACGATTTTGAAAGACTCTGTTCAATCCCGTCAGGGCCTGTGCAACTTCTAAAGCTAAACAATACTGATAATTATACCTCACACATGTCTAGCTCTTTACAAGTTTAAAAACTGTTTTACAAATGTTGTCTTGCAATACATTTAAAACATGTATTAAAACAGTAATGGGGGGCGCCTGGGTGGCTCAGTTGGTTAGGCAACTGCCTTCGGCTCAGGTCATGATCCCGGAGACCCGGGATTGAGTCCCACATTGGGCTCCCCGCTCGGTGGGAAGCCTGCTTCTCCCTCTCTCACTCCCCCTGCTTGTGTTCCCCCTCTGGCTGTGCTTCTCTCTGTCAAAATAAATAAAATCTTAAAAAAAAAAAAAAAAAAAAAGTAATGGAACTGGTTGCATTTGGAAAAGTATTTGATCTACAATTGTCAACAGGCACATACTAAACCATCAGCTGACAGATGGTAACATATACTTTATAGACAGACACAGTCTATGCCCATTGTTGAAAGTCAAATATTACAGTCTGTGAGTGATTATGTGGGGAAAGAGTAGAAAATGGTGAAAAGAATCCTGGGTGGGAAGACTAGAGGACTTGGATCCCAACCCTGGCTTCACCAATCATATCAACTGACTATCTGGACAACCTGGTTAACCACTCCAAGTTCTGTAAAACAAGAACACTGGGAGAGATGATCACAAGTCTCTTTCAAGGTCTAATGTTATATGACTCTGTATCAGGATGTGCCAAACCCATTCAAAGACTTGCAATTGTTGTTAAAATAATCTGGTCATTTAAGTTATTCTATGTTAACGCCTACCTCTATTCTTTTATAGAGTTATACTTGAAAAGCTTATAAAGATGTGTTTATAACAAAAACTGGAAATGACCTAAGCATCTATGAGCATGTGACTATTATTAAATGTCTATACATTAGAACTTTATGCAGTCATTAATAAGGGAGAGATCTCTATGTGCCAATACAAAAGTATCTTAAAGCTCTACTAAAGGAAAACTGCAGGTAATCCCAGTTTATTTTTCTTTATTTTTTTTTTATTTTTTTAAAGATTTTACTTATTTGATAGAGAGAAACACAGCCAGAGAGGGAACACAAGCAGGGGGAGTGAGAGAGGGAGAAGCAGGCCCCCCGCCGAGCAGGGAGCCCGATGTGGGGCTCGATCCCGGATCTCCGGGATCATAACCTGAGCCGAAGGCAGTCGCTTAACCAACTGAGCCACCCAGGCGCCCCGTTAATCCCAGTTTTTTAACAGGCATACTTATATACGAGTATATTAACAAAATCCCACTTTTGGAAGTATAACAAGAAATGACTTAAGGTGAGAATTTCGAAGAGAAGGCATTGTTATCACAGGATGGGAGGGAAGAGAAAAATTTGATTTCTACTTTATACCTTCCTATGTGGGATAAATCTTTTTCCGTGTACACATATTTCCATCATTCAAAAAATTAAAAAGTGTAAAAAGGCTTGGCTGCTCAAACTCACGGGCCCTGAGATCAAGAGTGGCATGCTCCACTGTGAGCCAGCCAGGGGCCCGAAAGGCTCTCTCTTTATAAACAAGATAACGGCTCACCTTGACTCTGTCTCCTCAAGAATAGGTTATTTATATATAGTATAAACATTCACATCACCTGTTGCTGTCAGGAAGCATTTGGATCAAGTAAGAAATTTCCCTTGATATTCTATGACCCATTTTGAACTTTTCCATGAATTCTTTAGAGAGCACTTAATCACTACTTGAGATTTGCCTTTATGTAGTATGAAATTCTCTTTTAGGTCTATGAATATGGGCATTTGTACTTCACTTATTAAATGTACATATTTTTACTTTAGTTTTTTTTTAAAGATTGTATTTATTTATTTGACAGAGGGAAAGATCACAGGTAGGCAGAGAGGCAAGTAGAGAGAGCAGAGGAAACAGGCTCCCTGCGGAGCAGAGAGCCCGATGCGGGCCTCAATCCCAGGACCCTGAGATCATGACCTGAGCTGAAGGCAGAGGCTTTAACCCACTGAGCTACCCAGGCGCCCACTTTAATTTTTTTTTTTACATCTACACAAGACCTCAAAATGTCCAGAACCAAATACAAGGCAGACCAGTGGCTGCTTGTTATATGACAAGTAAGCTCAGGAATGGAGTGGGTGTATCTGGAGCAAGAGATGGCAGTGATATCTTTATGCAGAGATGGAACAAGTGACTTGAAACAAGGCAGGCAGTAAACAAAGGTTTAGGTGCTGGCAACAGCGAGGTCCTTTACAGCAAGGTTCTCCCAGGTGCGTCTTTCAAGTATTTCTACCCGGAAAGGGTAAGTTCACAGTGTAGCTTTTTAGAGGTAAAGCAGCTCCACGATACGGCAGTCTATCTTCTCCACTAAGCAGTGCACTACCAGACATCAGGGAACTGGGTCCCTTTCATCGTGACATCATGAGAACTTGGCAATCCCAGTGTCTGTACTTGATAGTTCCCTGTGTGCCAAGTTTCCAGGTAATTAGTTCTGCCACAACTAGACTCATGGTCCCATGGGAAAACAGAAAAAACCTTTTTGTCCCTTTATGACAGAGATCCTTCCACATGGTTACTCTTTCTCTCCCCTCATCCTAGAAGAAGCAGCGGATTTTCTATCAAACCTCGGAGAGATCCTGTTTCCTCCTCATACCTCTTGTGCTGCAAAGGCACCTCTCCCAGGCCTCCTCATCAAGTCCACTGAACTGAGCACAAGTAGTCACACTAGGGACAGTAATGTACACGCTGTCAGGGGACTGAAACGTGTTTGTTTTAGACACTTACTCTGTCACTTCCGATAAACAGGGAACAAGGAAGGCAGGCCTCCTGCCTGATTTATCTGTTGTCATTACCACTTACTCAATAAGTGCTTACTGAAATCAAATCTCAATACAACACAAATAAAAATATTCCTAGGACTAGGCTATAAATACCAAATAATATTTAACACTCTAGAACTAGCTACTATTAGTAAGCACACAGAATTAGAGAGACACTTTTTCTTTTATTGGCTTCACTCTTTGGACCCATTTCATATCCTGCTTCATACTACCAACTTAAAATATGTAGTTGTTTATTTTCTACTTACAAATATAACATTTGCCCAAAGTAGAAAACTAAGAACAAACGTAAAAAGAAGGAAACAAAAGTCGCTCATCATCTCCTGATGATGGGATGCTAAAAGCACCTACTGTTTATGGAGCATTTACTATGTGCCAGGCGCCATGCTAAACACTTCTGCATCATCTTGATTAAACCTCATAATAACTTATGTGGTAGCACACCTCCATTTTAAAAATGTAAAACCTAGGGGCGCCTGGGTGGCTCAGGGGTTGAGCCTCTATCTTTGGCTCAGATCAAGATCCTGGAGTCCCAGGATCGAGCCCCACATCAAGCTCCACTTTGGGCTTCCTGCTCAGCAGGAAGCCTGCTTCTCCCTCTCTCACTCTCCCTACTTGTGTTCCCTCTCTAGCTGTGTTTCTCTCTGTCAAATAAACAAATAAAAATCTTAAAAATGTAGGGGCGCCTGAGTGGCTCAGTTGGTTAAGCGACTGCCTTCGGCTCAGGTCATGATCCCGGAGACCCGGGATCAAGTCCCACATCGGGCTCCCTGCTCGGCAGGAAGCCTGCTTCTCCCTCTCTCACTCCCCCTGCTTGTGTTCCCTCTCTGGCTATGTTTCTCTCTGTCAAATAAATAAAATCTTTAAAAAAAAATCTTAAAAAATGTAAAAACTAGAGTTCAGAGATCTGAAGTAATGTTAGCTCAAGGCCACACAGTCAAGTAGGTGGTATGTCTGGAATTCAAACTCAAGTTGTAAGAGTCTAGAGCATGAGTTCTCAACTACTATATTACACTAAATTTCTTGAATATGTTTTCTATTTTGTCTTATGTCTATACCATATATGTCTATTATAATTTTTTATAAATCCCCAAATAGATCATATAGCAAGCACATAGTTTTTAGAGAGTGCTTTATATATATATATATATATAGAGAGAGAGAGAGAGAGAGAGAGAGAGAGAGAATGGATTATATTGCTCAGCCACAAAAAAGAATGGACTCTTACCATCTGCAACAAGACCTATAGAGCTAGACGGTATAATGCTAAGTGAAATAAGTCAGTCAGAGAAAGACCAATACTAGATGATTTCATGCTTATGTGGAATTTAAGAAACAAAACAAGGGGAGAGGGAAGGAGAGAGACAAATCAAGAAACAGACTCCAATGACAGAGAACAAACTGATGGTTACCAGAGGGGAAGTTGAGGGGGATGGGTGAAATGGGTGATTGGGATTAAGGAGTGCACTTTTGTCATGATGAGCACTGGGTAATGTACAGAATTGTTGAATCACTATATTGTACACCTGAAACTAATATAACACTGCATATTAACCAACTGGAATTAAAATAAAAACTTTAAAAAATAAAATTAAAAAATAAGAAAATAAAAAGTCAAACCTTTGTTTATATTCCAAATCATTTTTCCAGTGTATCATCATCCGACTTTTTCCCCCTTCATCTGCCTTTTAATCTTGTTTCTAGTTTTCTGAACTGTTACAAGGTGAAATCTGTTAATCTTTCCCTTTATACTTCCTTTCTTTGTTTTTATTTATAGTGCCTATTAGTAATTTATATTTTTCTCAGGTCTCCATTTTAAATCATCTATACTCCTTTTTAGAACACAGAGTTAAAAACAAAACGCCCTTCCACATATTCTGCAACAAGGAGATCATTTTCAAAAGCCTCTCTGTAGATAAAAAGCCATACATCCTTCTCCCAATACTTTGAAAGTGCCAAATGGAAAACTAGGATTACCCAATTCCATGAAAAATTTTAAGGATTCTTACCTCGACCTAACACACAAATAGCCATTAAGTTGGATGAATAATAAGTAGAATGGAATTTCAGTAGCTCTTGTCTTACATCGATGCCTTCTTGGTTTGGCCGAGTCTCTAAAGTATATTTGTTACCTGAAAAGGAAGAAAAACATTTCTTAGAAAAAGAAAAATATGTGGACTTTAAAGTTATGGAATTATTACTGACATTGCAATAAACTTAAAAAACAGAGTTCTAGCTAACACGTAATGATTAGTTAATATGTCTGAATATAAGCTGGATACACAGGAAAGAAGGACACAAATTAATAACATTTTAAACTATAGAGTTTCCCCTCAGGAACTTAAAGGATTTCATGAAAATTATACACTTTAAAATCCCTATGAAATAGAAGGTATTATGAGCACTTATAGGACAAAATGAGATCTACACGGCCCCCATTCACACTTATTTTAATTTTTAATTCCCTATGTGCTCCATAATTAATTGAAGAAAGTCACTGAGGGATCTTTTTGGAACTTGCCACGTTACTTGTGGAAAGAAATGTACTATTCTTAGCTGAAACATTAAATCTGTGATGTGAATTCTCATGGATTTGATCTAGACTGGTAAAAATAGGATGCAATGCTATTTTTGTAAGTCTCAAGCAATGTGTGTGTGTGTGTGTGTATGTATAATATAGTAATAACTCAATTAGAGTAAACTGGGCAAGTCAAAAGCAAATGGTCACAATCTCTAAGTACTACCTTTCTAATAAAAATCCTGCCATTTAGAGACTCAGAGTTGGAATTCTAATGATTGGAGTCTCCCCAAAAATAGCATCTTGACTAGAAATATCCCCAAAATCCTCGTATAACAACTTTTATTGTTTCTGCTTACACTACTAAATGGGTTGCTGTCTTTTATCTGTAAAGATGAAACTATGGCAGAACACGTTCTTGGGGCGCCTGGGTGGCTCAGTTGCTTAAATGTCTGTTTTCAGCTCAGGTCATGATCCCAGGGTCCTGGGATTGGCTCCCGGCTCAGCAGAGAGACTGCTTCTCGCTCTGCCTTCCACTCTGCTTAGTTGTGCTCTCTAGCTCTGTCAAATAAATAAATAACTTTTTTCTTAAATCACATTCTTTATATATTTTCCTTCCTTGGGTCATTATAATCGCTGTGCTGAACAGGCATCGGAAGAGTCCCTTTCATTAAGTTGGGTATCTACAGAGAACCACCAGATGGCGTTCTTAGATCCAGTCGTTAGCCCTGTACAGCTGCAGTCCGGAGCCAAGATGTCATCCCTCAATGCTTGAATCGACAGACCTAGTGGACAGTGTGGGCAAACCACAGCCTAGCAAGCGCTTACTGAAGGTTTTCTAGTCACAAAGCAATCAAATGTACTCAATATTTACTAGCAGTAGCCTTTTAGTCAAGTTTAAAGGTTCTTAACTACTCGTCTCAGTTTCTTACTTAACATGCAGTTCAGTGGGGCATAAACAATGAATCTTGGAACACTGAAAAATAAATAAATAAATAACTTAAAGAAAAAAAAAAAAGATGCAGTTCAATTCCAGATTTGCTCTACTTGGGGTCCCAAGACATCCCCTAACTCTACTTGAGGGATTCAGGTGATCTTAAAAGTATCCAGAAGGAGGAAAAAAAAAAAAAGTATCCAGAAGAGTGGCACCTGGGTGGCTCTGTCAGTTAAGCATCTGCCTTCAGAAGGCTCAGGTCATGATCTCAGGGTTCTGGGACCGAGTCCCACATTGGGCTCCCTGCTCAGCAGGGAGTCAGCTTCTCCCTCTCTCTCTGCTTCTGCCCCCAACTTGTTCTCTCTCAAATAAATAAATGTAATCTTCAAAAAAAAGTATCCAGGGGCGCCTGGGTGGCTCAGTTGGTTAAGCGACTGCCTTCGGCCCAGGTCATGATCCCGGAGACCCGGGATCGAGCCCCACATCGGGCTCCCTGCTCCACAGGGAGGCCTGCTTCTCCCTCTCTCACTCCCTGTGCTTGTGTTCCCTCTCACTGTGTTTCTCTCTGTCAAATAAATAAATAAAATCTTAAAAAAAAAAAAGTATCCAGAAGAAAAAGCACTTTTTGCTGGGTAATGAAGTTCTTTCATATTAAGGTAAAACCTGAATACTAATAGTGCCTTCCTTTTCTACTAATTGAAGATTCTAAAAGCCTCAATTCCAGAGGTACTAGTCCTTACAGTTTCCTTAGTCATTTAGACTGCAAAACTCAGATTTCTATGTATGTGAACTAAATAACACACTGCGACATACAAGTTTGGAGAAACTAAGTTTTATTTCAACAGACTATAAATGTGATAGTGTGAGATCAAAACCAGATTTTTAGTCTAAATGTGGTCTGATTTGCCTACTCACAATCATGTCAGTATTCTGGGTTTAAAAAAAACAGCCCAGGGTCAAAGCTTATTAAGACCAAAATCATGGCCTCCATCTAGAACTTAAAATTTCCTTCAGAATAGCCAGCTCTAGAACATCCTGCTTTAATTTCAATGCACCTCAATATCCTACCATTCTAGTCCCTATCCTTTATCTTTAGACCCATTTTAAAAATAAGAGATGGCGTGGGTGGCTCAGTCGACTGAGCATCTGACTCTTGGTTTCGGCTCAGGTCATGATCTCGGGGTCCTGGCTCTGTGCTCAGTGGGGAATTTGCTTCTCTCCCTCCCCCGTACCCGCATACACCTGCTCATGAGCACATACTGTCTTTCTAAAATAAATAAATCTAAACAAATAAATGAATAAATACAAATAAATAAATATAAAAATAAAAAGAGATAAAATAGGAACATAGGCCAAACATACTAAAACACAGATCATGGCAAAACACTGACAATGCTATATTAAAATGAACCAAACAACGGCAACAGAATACTAGACCAGCAAAGAGAATGACTAATACACTGTTTTGTGCAAAAGTATGAATGAGGTTCACAACCTCAAGGTAGAGTGAGCTAACTCAGACACAAAAGAATATACAGTTTTCCATTTCATTTATATAAAGCATAAAAATAGGCAAAACTAACCTGAGTTACTAGAAGTTAGACAGAGATTACCCTTAGGGGATAGAGAGGGACTACTAAGGGGCACAAAGAAGACTAGTGAGGTGCAGGTAACGCTCTGTTTCTTCACTCGTTTCATGGTGTGCTCAGTTTTTGAAAATTCAGTGATTCACACATAATTAATAGCAGAACATTCATTTACTTGATTCTTCAAAGAGCAGCAAAAGTAAAAACAAGAATAATTTATCAGAACCACACACACTTTTCTGCAAATTTGCTATACTTTACAACACAAAGTTCTAAAGAAAAAAAGAGCCAAAGGAGTTGTCAACAACAATCCAGCTCACCTGAGGTCCTAAATCTAATGATATGGGATCTCTGGCCAAACTGCTAAACAGAAGCTCAGTCACATCTGCTCCGAAAAGTGACTTTTAGCTATAAATAGATACTATTCTATGAATCTACATATTCATGTCTTTCCTGCCTAGATGTTGTCATCCTTTCGAATATATGCTGACAGAAAGAAATTACAGTCCACTTGGGAACACAGTCCAGCATGGTAGCTCCATATCCTCAGAGGAACCCGAGTCAGAAAGAGAAAGAAGTTCTCCACTATGACTCTGGAGATCAGGGCAGTCAGCTCTCAATCCATTGACAGAGAAACATGGATACTAGGTACGATGAGCCTAAAAATTTTTTTAAATAATAACTCAATACATACATACAAAGCATTTTCCTTGGCAAGAGGCAGAGGAAGAAATCAAAGAATCAAAGAATAAGAAAAGAACTGACCAACATACCATCATGGCTAGAGGACCTGTGTAGCAAGGAATCCAGATGACCTTTAGGAGCTCAGAGCAGCCCCTGATTGACACCCAGCATGGATATGTGTGATCTCGGCCTTATGGCTAAAAGGAACTGAATTTTACCAACAGTTAAGAATGACCTTGGAAGATGTTTTTCCCAAATGGGAACTTTATGTAGTCAATGTCTTGGTTTCAGCCTTGTGATAACCCAAGCAGAGAATTCTATGCCACGCCAGACTTTGCACCTATAAAAGTGGGAGCTAATAAATGGGTGCCGTTTTATAAATAATAATTTTTATTTTTATGTTTTATTTATTTACTTGAGAGAGAGAGAGAGAGAGAGAGCACACAGAGGGAGAGGGAGAAGCAGGCTCCCCAGTGACCAGGGAGCACAACATCGGGCTTGATCCCAGGACCCTGAGATCACTACCTAAGCCAAAGGCAGTGCTTAACAGACTGAGCCACACATGTGCCCCTATAATAATTTTAAAAATCAAAAAACAAATGGGCCACAGAGTCAGGCTTGCTGTTAAGTTTATTAATCCTTTTATAACAAATACTTTAAAAGAGTTTACTAAAAACAAGAAGGCTAGCTGATGGAATTTCTCAAGAAAACAGTGAGATGAGGAAATGAAAGGACAAGCAGGACATAAAGCACAGAACTCTGTAATTAGTCCTTAAATCAACTGGGCTCTGCTGGTGCTGGCGGCAAGACCCTTAGGCAGAGAGGGGCAGAGGAATAGGCACTGGCTTTGGTGCTCACAGAGTTCTCATCTCATCCAGCCCTCAGCCAGCTTTCACTGCGTGACCTTAAGCAAGTTACTTTACTTCTCTGAGGCTCAATCTCAATTCTGACACTGATAGGTTTACACCAAATTAAAAAAATATATATTCATGTAAAAAAGCTTAAGAGTAATATTTAACATTCAATAAATAGCAAAAATAGGAAAGTCTAATGACAGCAACTGCAGTTTAGGGATGCAGATAAATGAGAACTCAGCCACCACAAGAGAAAATATAAACTGAATCAACTGCTATAAGCAACAATTTGGCAATATCTACTGAATGTGAAGATGTACATTCCCTACTACACAGTAATTCCCTGAAGAGCTCTGTGCACAAGGACACATGGACAAGAATGCTCACAGCAGCACTATTCCATCAACAGGAAAACAGATAAATAGTGATACAGTCAATCTTTCAAATAGCAGAAAAGAAAATTTTAAAACTCACCAGAGGTACATTCACCAACTCTTGCAAATCTAATGGTGAATGAAAAAATGCAAGTGGCAGAGATTACTCACAATAAAATACCATTTTTGTAAAACTAAGAACTATACAACATATTGCTTAGGGGTAAATACATCACTAGCGGTACTTTAAGAACAAACAAACAAACAAACATGAGACTTGACAGTCACCAAACTTTAGACAGTGGTTACATCCCAGAAGCAGGGAGGAAAATGCAACTGGAGAAGAGTACATCAGATGCTCAAACTGTATTTGTAATGTTCTGTGTCTTTAAGTACTATGAGGCGAATGACCTGGCAAATGCTTCTGAACCACTCCCTTTTATAACATAACAAATCTGTAAAAATGTTAATGTATTTAACAGAATAGTTGATGTATATCAAAATAAACACACAATAAACAGCAGCTACCGCTGTTTTGACATGAACTATAGAAAGAACTCTGGGCTTTTGAGAACATCACAGAAACCATGGCAATAAAGTAGAGAAGAAAGCTCAGGAAATGGTCTAGATGACTCTCCTCTACTTAAGAATCCATGTGTGGAGAACAATGTGAATATGGCTGGGACACCAAACATCAACCAGTTCAGTCTCTAGATACATACTGTCCTAATTTAGTGCTAACTCAGTGAGGTCATTCCTATCACACTGAAATGCTGCTACCAAAATCCTGACTCCTACCTTTCTGGCTCTGTTACCATTCCAGGGAGCTCCAACAGTGGACTGAGGACATCAGCGTTGCTGAATGGGACACTTCCACTCTGGGCTGAAGAGAGCACTGGCTTGGCAGATGGGAGATTCAGGGTTTCTTGTCCTGACTCCAGCATGTATCAATTAAGCAACCTTGGAAAAGTCTCTCAATATCTCCAAGGGGTCATTTATTTGATCTGCAAAATAGGGGCAATATGGATACATGCCCAGTTGTTAAGAGCTGGGGCTCAATCCCTAACTCCTCCGTCTCCCAGCTGTGAGACACAGGCAAGTTTCTTAACCTCAACTAGGCCCCAATTTCCTTATTTGTAACTAAGAATAATAAGAGAACCAACCTCATGGGATTTCAAGGATTAAATGAATAATCCGTGTAAAGGCCCTGTCAGACAATAACTACTTAATATTAACCTGGGTTGTCATGAAGCTGACAAAAAGTGATAATGGAGATGAAAAAGGTTTTGTAAACTATAAAGTTCAGTAAATATGATCTTATACTTTCACTATAACAACTACTTTAAACTTTATTAAAAAGGGAAAAGCTTACAAACTCAGTACTAATAGATACAAATACTGAATTTATTTTCCTAGAAAATTCTGAAGCCAGGAATATATTCCTTACATTGTAGGAAAGACTGAGCTTGAAGTTTTAGAAATGTGTTTTAGAATCTAAAGCTGTCTCCAACCATATGTCTGATAAAGTTTTCAAGGAAAGGTCAACCTGATAGTTTTAACCATGAAAATCTTAAATGTTCTCTGAAAACCCAAGATTCTAAAAGTTAGTGTTATCTATAGCTAATTACTTGAAATTACAGTTGACCCCTGAACGACATGGTCATTTGAACTTTGGAGATCCACTCTTATATGGACTTCTTTTCAATCAATACAGTACATGTATAAATGAATACAATTTAATAAATACTATAAATGTACTTTCTCTTATGATTATAACATTTTCTTTTCTCTAGCTTAAAGAATACAGTATACAATACATATAACATATAACTGATTATTTATGTTATTGGTAAGGCTCCTGGTCCACACAGGCTATCAGTAGTTAAGTTTTGGGGGAGACAGAAGTTACACAGGAGGGGCACCTGGCTGGTTCAGACAGGGGACTGTGCAACTCCCACACTGTTCAAGGACTGACTGTTTTATAAATCTTTTTCTCTAAAAAAGTTCTTTCCTACTGTAATAATCTTCTGAAAATCCTGGAAGAGACCAAACCCTTTTGAGACACACGTGAATTTTCCTATAAAATTAAAAAGGGCAATTCTCCTGCCCCTGGGTTAGTACATGTAAGTACAGGGTGCAAATTATGAAATGAGACTAGAAGTGAAAACTTTGCAAATGCCCTAATAAAGCACCTGTTCACTTGATTAATCCAGTTCTGGATTCCCATAAATTTCTAGTTTTCCATAAACACAAATCCTAGCAAGGAAAAAAGACAGTAACAACATCCTGGAAAAACTTAGGGAATATTAAATGACTAAGTGGGCTGAAACGTATCAAATATTTGTAATGTTCAAACAAATGAGTCATCATCCAAGGACTCTAGGAAACCAACTCATTATTTCAAAAACTGTAAATGAAGGGAATGAATCAAGCATTTGTTGGGATGCCTTTCCCATAACAACTACGATAGGAGAAATAACTGAATTAGAATTAGGGAGGCAATGCACTGAGGATCAATGGCTTCAATACTACAAATACAGAGACAAGTAGCCTTTATATGCTCCTGATGGAAGAACACATCACCACATATAATACCTTGTCCCAGAACACCCCAACGGCCAATTTGTGGAAACTGTGACAGAGTCAGGGGAGTATGTTAAACTATGTTGGTGGGATGCATGCAGGAAAATCTGGGCTATGAAAAGTTCTATACAGCAACCAACTTAATCCTTCACTAAGTAAATTCTAGGGGGGGTAAGAGGAGGGAGATGAAGGATGAACCTACACCTATAGACCAAAAGATATTTAAAGACCTATCAACTACTAACATTTCAACAGTATGTGGATCCTAATCCAAATAAACTTTTAAAAGTTATAGATTTTTATGAGACAACTAGAAATTTGAAAACTAGATACTGGAGATCCATGATAATGTTATTTTTGTTGTTAAAAGAGTCATTATCTTTTAGAGACATATATTGAAATACTCGTGAGTAAAAGGGTATAAATGTCTATGATCTCTTCAAAATAATATAAAAAGGTAACTTCGGAATGTGGATTAGCCAGGACTGGCCAGGGCCAAAGTTATGCATCCATGGGGTTTATTATAGCATCTGTCTACTTTTGAAGGTTTTAAAGTCTTTGTTTAAAAAGGAGAAAGGAGTGGAGGTAGAAAGAAATGGTAAATGATTAACTGTTATCAGGATCTTATTCTGTGTCGTTACTGTCATCCCAAGATCAGCAGTCATTCAATTACCTTCTGGTTTACATTTAATATTTTTCAGTTCTAATTCATTTTCCTACTCTGTTTCTTCTTCTTCCTATGGAAAAGTGTCCTTTAGTATAACTAAATGATTTTAAGTCATGTGCTCTAAAAGACACTGGGCTCTTTTCTGCTTAAGAAAATTCACCTACCCTTCAGGAGAACTCAGTTTGCATCTCCTCTGAGGTCCCGGAAAATTCAATTCCAGGGAACCCTAAGCAGGTAGAATAGAAAGTGATTAAAAGCACCAGGTCTGGGTTCAGATCACAGCTCCAGCACTTAAAAGCTGAGTGACTCCACGCAATTTAATGACCTCTCAAGTGTTAGTTTACTCATCTAAAAAATGAAAATAATAAGCACATAAATACTGAGGATATTTTAAGAATTAAGTTAAATAATCCAGGTAAAATACTTAGCACAGCACTCAATAAAATTTAGTGCAGAGGAAGACGAAAAAAGAGAGAATGATCCTGGAAAATCAAACCCAAGGTTATACTCTAGTGAAATCCTGGGTTTGTTATTAAGTCTCCAACTCAACTATAAGCACCTTTAATGTAAAGACACTGGTTACATTTCTTTGCATATTCTAACGTACATTACAAGCAGGGGGGTTAAAAAAGAATTACTTGTCAACTAAGGGAGAAAGACATCATCTGGGCTAACTTACAACACCCTACTCAAATTCTTATAATCCTATGGCACATATTACGAAGTGCACGCAAGTAAATAACAATTAAGAAAAATTGCACCCACCCCAAAAATACAGTGCCACCCACCCTCTTTTTCCATATGCACTCCCACTTCGTCTTTCACTCCACCTATACAACAAGAGGGTCTGTTTTGTTTTCCTCATCCACTCCTTGAATTCTTTTTTTTATTTCCTTCTCAGCTGGCTGAATCCAGTTGTTCGCAGTATCTGTGGTACTATGTTCAGAGAAACAGATCACTAAAAAATAACCAGAACCAAAGTTTGCCCTTTCCTTTTCTAAACTTCTTTTAAAAATCCAATTGCTCCTGCTTTTATTCCAGGAAGAGGCATAAACAGCATCCAATTTATCAGGAACCATGGAACTAAAACTAAAGGCACAGGTAATGATACATGAAGGAAAAAGCCCATGTGAACAAAAAGAGAACAACATTCCTCTAAGAACATATTGCCCGACAGTCCACCAAGCCTACTTCGAGTCACTCTTGGCTGACCAACTCATCTTTCATGACAAGGTCCTTTTCAAAGTTTGGACTTCTTTCACAGCTATCATATGGTTATTGTGAAGGCTGCTATTATTTCTTTAAAATTATTAAAGTCCCCAGACTTTTTGCTAACCACTTCACATACAGCGTCATTTAATTCTCATGTCAGCCCGATATGGGAGGAAACTGAGGCTTACAGAAGTTAAAGAAACTTGCCCAGAGTCTCTGAGCTGGCCGGTAGTAGAGCAAATATTCACCTCGAGTACTGCCCAACTTTGGAAGCCAAACTTTAAGTCACCTAGGAATATGCTAGTTGCAGGCGCGATTCCTGGCTGAAGTCTGAGGCTAGGAGAGTCATACAAGGATTCAATGAAGACAAATGTGTGGAGACAGATTTAACACATAGTAGCTATGAAAACAACTTTCAAACAGAGTAACTGACTTCAAACAGAAAAATACTTGCCAGATGTCAGTTTGAGAATGTGAGCTCTGAGCATGGGAACCCAAGACACAGGAAAAAGGACAATTTAAGGGTTTGTCCAGCTTGGTTAAACGAAAATTTAAAAAACCAAATGCTTGGTAGAAAAAGACAGGTAACCTGCAGGTTTCTTTTGACACAAGCAAGCTTAAGTAGTAAACACAGAAACAGTCCTTACACACAAAAGTAGGCTTTCTCCTGTTCATCTTGAAAAGTGCTACCCTCTCAGCCTTTCATTTTCCCGTTTTTGTTAGATAAGTGGGTAAAAGAAATATTTCACATTTCTCTTTTAATTTTAAAATTGTGAAATATTTATAAATATTTAAACATTCAGGGGCGCCTGGGTGGCTCAGTTGGTTGAGCGACTGCCTTCGGCTCAGGTCATGATCCCGAAGACCCGGGATCGAGTCCCACATCGGGCTCCCTGCTCGGCGGGAAGCCTGCTTCTCCCTCTCTCACTCCCCCTGCTTGTGTTCCCTCTCTGGCTGTGTTTCTCTCTGTCAAATAAATAAAATCTTAAAAAAAAAAAAAAATAAAAAATAAAAATAAATAAAAAATAAATAAATATTTAAACATTCAGAATTACACCATTTACACCTATTTACTTACTACCTAGTTTTATCTTCACATTTTGCCATATTTTGTTACAAAATTATTTCTTCCCAGAGATAAAGTCTCTCCTCCCTTCTCTTCCTGTCTCTCTCCCCCCACTCCCAGAGATACTAAAAAGAATTTGGTGTCTAATCATTCTCATACATATTTTATACTATATTATACACACATACAGACATTAACAAGATGCAGTACTATTTTGCCTGTTTTCATATTTTATAGAAAGCTATCCCACAAAACACAGTCTGCAACTTGCATTTTGCTCAAAATACTTTGTTCTTTACCTGGTTTGGATACATGAGCTCTAGTTCACTCATTTTAACTTTAATAGAATATTCCACTGTATGAGCAGACCAAAATGTATTAATGTAGTCAACGGATGATAGTAATTTTAAGTCATTTCCTACTTTTCACTAGTTCAAAAAATGCTTCTTGAGCATTCATTAGATACTGACAAACTGCTTTACGACGTGGACAAACCAATTTAGTTTCCCAATGACAGCATATGAGTTTGTCTTTCTACATCCTAACCAACACAATTCTCAGTTTGCCTGATTTTTGATTGTTGCCAACCTGATAGGAGTGAAATGGTATCTCACTGTTTTATTTTTAATTTTAATTTTTTAAGTAGGCTCCAAGCCCAGCATGGAGCCCAACTCAGGGCTTGAACTCCCACCCCGAGATCAAGACCTGAGCTGAGATCAAGAGTCAGACACTTGGGCACCTGGGTGGCTCAGTGGGTTAAGCCTCTACCTTCGGCTCAGGTCATGATCTCAGGGTCCTGGGATCGAGGCCCACATTGGGTTCTCTGCTCAGCAGGGAGCCTGCTTCCTCCTCTTTCTCTGTGTACCTCTCTGCTTACTTGTGATCTCTCTGTCAAATAAATACATAAAATCTTAAAAAAAAAAAAAGAGTCAGACAGTCAACCAACTGAAGCACTCAGGGGCCCCTCATTATTTTATTTTTCCCTGATTTTTTTTTTTAAAGATTTTATTTATTTGACAGAGAGAAACACAGCCAGAGAGGGAACACAAGCAGAACACAAGCAGAGTGAGAGAGGGAGAAGCAGGCTTCCTGCCGAGCAGGGAGCCTGATGCGGGGCTCGATCCCAGGTCTCCAGGATCATGACCCGAGCTGAAGGCAGCCACCCAACCAACCGAGCCACCCAGGCGCCCCCTTTTCCCTGATTTTAATGATTTGAACATCTTTTTAATGTTCACTCAACTACCCTCTTCTGTAAACTCCATATTCATATCCTTTGCCTATTTCTCTAATGAACTATTTTATCTTTTACTTATTTACTTACAGAAGTTTTAATGTTATATGGTTTGCAAATATCTTCACTGGTTGTGGGGATTATCCTTTGCTTTTAGGTCTACTGAACAGAAATTTAAAATTTTAATGAAGTCATATTTATCTTTAAACCTATGATTTATCTTTATCTCTAGAAGGTATGATTTGTGCTTTAAAAATTTGAATTCCAATATAGTTAAGATAAAGGGTTATATTAGTTTCAGGTATACAGTATTCAACAACTCTGTACATTAGTCAGTGTTCTTCATGAGTGTATACTTAATCCCCTTCACCTATTTCACCCATCCCCACCCATCTCCCCTCTAGTAACCATCAGTTTCAGTGTGTTCTCTATATTTAAGAGTGTATTTTTGGTTTGTCTCTTTTTTCCCCCAAGAACAATTTTCTTAGGATGAAAAAAATATGTATTTTCTTCTACAAGTTGTGAAGTGTTCTTTCTATAATTAGGTCTAACTGACCTGCAATTTATCTTTGTGTACAGTATGAGATGAGCATTTAATTTTACTTATTTTTACACAGATAATTTCTACTTTCTTCATCTTTTTGTAACATAACTCTGTCTTAGGTCAAATTTCCATATATGTGTAGGTATATTTCTACGGTCTATAACTGTTATTTTCCTGGATTCCTGCACCAATTCCACTACTGTAACAACTAGAACTTTATAATAAGTGTTGATATCTGGTAGAATTAGTCTTTTCTTTGTTGTTCTTCAAAAAGCATCTTTGCTATTCTTGGCCCTTTACTCTTCCTAATTTTTTTTATTAAGATTTTATTTATTTATTTGACAGAGAGAAACACAGCGAGAGAGGGAGTGAGAGAGGGAGAAGCAGGCTTCCCGCCAAGCAGGGAGCCTGATGCGGGGCTTGATCCTGGGACTCCGGGATCATGACCTGACCCAAAGGCAGTTGCTTACCCAACTGAGCCACCCAAGCACCCCTCTAATTTTTTTTTTTTTAAGAATAATTTTAGG
>PITA01028136.1:0-19948 GCA_004023965.1 Spilogale gracilis
GAACGACTCTTCTTTCTGTCAAGCATTTCCTTTTTGTGTCCCCCAGACATACGTTTCCTTCCCAGACCACAGCAATTCAGGTACTTGGAAAATGCTGCTTGTGTCAGGTTACCTGGGAACTTGCTTTATTCTCTGTGCCATGGAGTAAACAATAAAAAATGTCATCTCTTCATTATCTGGGCTGATAAAGGGAGGGAGACATAGCCAACTAACCATAATGGATAAAACCAAAGTAATTTATTGTATATTTGACTTTGAGAGGCGGTTAGAGACACGCTTAGAGACATGCAACTATCTCTGCCCATCTGGAAAGCATCCCAAACCCTCGCAGCCTGGCCTTCGTCCCAGCCTGGGGTTTGGCCACAGTGTGGAAAGAGGCCCTGGGCTGTGCAAACAGACCACATGTGGTTAAGATGGTGTTGCTTATGTCATTACTCAGAATATTCAATTTAACAACTGTTTATGGAACATAACCACGTGCAAGAAATTGTATGGCCAAAGAAATCTATAGTCCATGCAAAGGAAGACTTCTTACTGTCCCTGGAAACCCAGAATCCAGAAAGAGGCATGGGTTTATTCCTAATTATCCACATGATCTGGGGAACAAGCGAGGTGCTAATTAAGTGCTATGAGAAGCGAGAGGAGGGGAGGTGTCTAATTCTAGCCAGGTGGTTCTGAGAAGTCTCTGAGCCAACACCAATGTGAGCAGGCAGGTCCCCATCACAACTGATCGTTTAAATGTGAGCCTTGCCTGGAACTGTCCTTGAAACCCAGTGAATCAACAAATAGAAGGTGAGTTCTATTCCCTGCCTGCAACTGTGGGAGATCCTTTAGGCTACAAAAGATATTTAAGACAGTTTTGTCTTCTGTGCATAAAATAATTAGTGAACGAGGCAGTGTTATATTCTGATATAAAAGGGCTCAGTGTGTGGAACTGACAATAAGAATGAGATCAGGCTATAATAAGGCCTAATTGCATGAATGAGAATGAATAAGAAATCCTCCACAAATATTGTTATTTACTTCCACTGCATCTCCGCTGCTGCTGATGGCAGTGTCCCAGCTAGCCCTGGGCAAGAACACTTCCTGTATGGCTTCAAGTGGCCTATGATGAGAACAGCGCTGGGCTGCGGCCGAGGGGTCTGGTCCAGGTATCCACTGGTGTGGATTCACAGGCAGGTTACTCTCTCTACTGGGGCCTCTAGAGAGAAGCAGGACTCAGGATCCCTGAGCTCCCCTTCCAATTCAAAGGTTGTTCTGAATGCAGAAGAAGCAGGTGACGTCCCAGTGCCAGGCTTCCAAGGGAGACAAGGGATGGACAGGAGGAGGAAGGAGGCCTGAAAGAAGGGATTTCAGAGGCAGGCAGATCCTGAGCAGGGATGTGAAGGCAAAATGGAGGCATGTTTAAGAAAACAGAGCTGAGCTGCTGGCTAGGGTATCAGGGTGGAGACAGTATCACCAACTGAGAAGGGCTTCCGAGGCCAGGCAGGAGAGGTCAGACCTCAGGCAACAGGAAACAGGCGTCGTGCTAGCTTCCCACTCAGAGTCATGCCTTGCGGCAGAAGGGGCATTATGGGGATATGACAGTCAACAGACTGAAACTGGGGAGCAAACGAAGGCCAGAAGCCAACCAACAAGTACTGAGGTGATGAGGATGCGGGCCGTGGCTGGGAGGAGGACGCGGGAGGGTAACACAAAGGGCTTATTCTAAAAGGAGAGACGCCGACTTGGGAAACACATGTGGGAAGAATGCACAAAAGCGATGAGACCCGTACCTATCTCATCACTCCTGAGCCCAGGCTAACACCCGACTCCAAATCCCCAGAGGCTGAACTAGCCCAACGTCAACATCCCATGCTCCGGGAGATAGGCAGCGGACATGAAGAGGCAGAAGAGCAACTGATGAGGGCACAGTGGCCCCCCAGACTCTTCTCCATGGAGAAGGGGACGTAGTTAACATTGTGTCTCCGATGGCACAGTGCTCAGCACACAAAGGATGGTCAGCAGTTGTCTTCTCCAAGAGCTCTCCTACTCTGAACCTTAAAGAATCCCTTGCATAATCTTACAAAGTTTAAGAGGCATTACACATCGAAGAAGGTGGGGGGGGGGGGGGGGGGACACAATCTAAGACAGAAAACAAAGGGCCCGGCCTCAGCCCAAGGGCAGCAGGGAGTCAGGGAGGTGGGGGACAGGGGGAGGCAAGACCACGCAGCAACTACTGGGTTATAAACCAGCAAGCCAACCAACGTCCTGCCGTCGCGTCTTCACCTCTGCCAGGCAGACAGAGGGCCCGGCCTGTGTTCAGATGGGAGGACAAGGTTCAGGAAAGCAGCAGCTGGCAAGAGCCCAAGTCTCAGCACTCAGGCCAGAGCACTCTCAGCCAGGCTTCCCTCCCCCTCAGGGATGGCACATGCTGGCCGGCTTCCCGACTGGCCTGAGACTGCTCCAGAGCTTGATGCCTCGCTGTACCTCTGCCTTCCAGCCAAGCTCTGTGCCTGCTGCCTGTGAACTCTCCAGCCACCGAAGCATCCAAGCCTCCCCACCATCTGCGCGGGCTTTCTGGCGAGCCTGGCACTCTGCAGCCTCCGCCAGCCCCCCGACCCCCCGACCCCTGGGCCCCAGGTTGGCTGTGGGGGGCTCAGAGCCCCACCCCCAACAAGGCGGCCACCCTCCAGTAGCCTTCGGTCACCTCACCTGCACATCAGGGCATGGCCATGACAAAGGGGACCGAGGAAAGAACACAGAAAACTGTAAAGAAAGAGATTGGACTGAGGGCAGCAGTGCTCCCTGTCAAAGCCTTTGACCGAGAAATAAAAACTCCTCTCTCCTGGAGGGAGGGCAGAAGGGCAGGTGTCTTGAAACCCATGAGGGAAAAGGAAGGAAAGAGACAACTGTGATGATCTACACACATGGAATCCTCCCGATCTCCAGCAACAGAGGAGGCAGGCTATGGTTTCCTGGTTTCTCCTGCCTTTCCTGTTCTATCAGGAGACATTCCATCCTCGGGCTTCTAGAATTCTGTGTCCTGCCCTGAGGATCCTGCGTGTGTGGAGCCAGCAGTGGAGGCAAGGGTGTGCTCCATGTGGGGGGCAGAGGTAGGAGCAGAGGGGCTAGGCCAGGCCCACCAAGGGGCTTTCCCTCAGAGACCCAGCTTACCTGCAGCCCTACTGGAAACAGAGCCCCAGGTGAGAGTCCCTAAAAGGGCCCTAAACCCTAAAATCCCAAAGATGAGAAAATACCCTGTTTCTTATGAGATGGTTCAGAAATTCAGAAAATAAAATGTAAGACACAATGTACACAGTTTCACACAGTGTCCTGTTTATCAGGGACTTAACATTTTCTGATATGGGCTTCAAATCATTTTTTAAAAGCTATGGACATGCTAGATTCAGCCACGACCACACCCCAACCTGTTTTCTCCCCCACCTTCCCAGAATAACGGCTGTGTTGGAAATGGTTGTATGGGTTTATACAGATCTATGTACTTTCCCAGTATAGCTAGGTGTTTTCCAGATCAGATCTTTTCAAAAGGGTCATGAACCACATGCCTCAGAGTTTTCTGGGCACTTGCTTCACATGCCGATTCCTGACCTCTTGGAAGAAGGCCAAAATTCTGCTTTTTCAATAAAAACTCCAAATGTGGGTGCCTGGGTGGCTCAGTGGGTTAAAGCCTCTGCCTTCAGCTCCGGTCAGGATCTCAGGGTCCTGGGATTGAGACCCACATCGGGCTCTCTGCTCAGTAGGGAGCCTGCTTCCTCCCCTCTCTCTGCCTGCCTCTCTGCATATTTGTGATCTCTCTCTGTGTCAAATAAATAAATAAAATCTTAAAAAAAAAAATTCCAAATGTTTTTAATGCACACTAAAGCTTCAAGAGCCACCATTTTAGCTTACGACTTTAAGTCTCTCTCTTTCTCTCTCTTTTTTTCTTGAGAGAGACAGCAAGAGCTCACAACCAAGTGGGGGGCAGAGGTGAGGGAGGGCAGAGGTGAGGGAGGGCAGAGGGAGAAGGAAAGAATCTTAAGCAGACTCCATGGTAGACATGGGACTTCATCTCCCGACCCAGAGATCATGACCTGAGCTGAAATCAAGAGCCAGTGCTTAACCGACTGAGCCTCCCCAGGACTTCAAGTTCTCTTAGAATGCAAAACCACCACAAAGACCCAAAACACAGCAACTAACCCTGGGCAGGGTTACCTCTTAGACTGCTGTCATTTACTGCCCCATGTACAGGACAGATCAGAGGCAGGTTTTGTACTCTGTCCAACGACCAAACTGCCCAGGGTCAGCCTGCTGCCTCCCCATCACTTCCGCAGCTCGCTCGGAGCTACCATAAAACAATAAACCTTTATTATCTTTAGAGAGGGATACAGGGAGAGAATAGACATAAAAGGTCCCCCGCAGCTAAGTGTCCTGTTCGCATCAGCCCCGCACGGCTACTTGCACATCTCTGGCACCTGATGGGCTGTGACTGAGTTACAGTGGATGTTGTAGCTGGATATTTGTATTTTTGTTGCTCTTTTAATTCAGAAGCGGTACACGTCCTTTTTTTTTTTTTTTTTTAAGATTTTATTTATTTGACAGAGAGAGACACAGCTAGAGAGGGAACACAAGCAGGGAGAGTGAGAAAGGGAGAAGCAGGTGATGACCTGATGACCAGGGAGCCCGATGGGGGCTCGATCCCGGGACTCCAGGACCATGACCTGAGCTGAAGGCAGAGGCTTAATGACTGAGATACCCAGGTGCCCCCCCATTCTTTTTTATAGCAGTTGTATTTAGTCTATTTATACCACAAAGTTCTCCCATTTACAGTGATTTTCTCCCATGGGGGCACCTGGGTGGCTCAGTTGGTTGAACATCTAACTAGATTTCAGCTCAGATCATGATCTCAAGGTCATGAGACTGATCCCCAAGTCAGGCTCCATGCTGAGAATAGTGCTTGCTTAAGACTCCCTCTGTCCCTCTCCCCTGCTTCTGCTCACTGCTCACACTCATTCTCGCTCTCTCTTTAATAAATAATAATAATAATAATAATAACAAAAACAAAGTGGTTTTCTCCCATCCAGTGGTTTTTAGCATATTCAAACACTTATCCAATCATCATTGCTATATATTTCAGGACATTTTCACCACTCCAAAATAAACCTCATACCTATTATCAATCACTCCTTACCTAGCCGCTCCCTAGCCTTTGATAACTGCTATTCTACTTTCTGTTTCTACATATTTGCCTATCCTGAACTTTTCATATAAATGGAATCATGAAGGATGAAGCCTTTTGTGAAGGACTTCTTCCACTCAGCACAATTTTCAAGATTTATTCATTTTGTAGCATGAATCAGTATTTCCTTCCTCTTCATCATCAAATAGTATTCCATTATAATTTAATAAATCATAGTTTGTTTATCCACTCATCAGCTAAGGCACACCTGGATGCTTAGCAACTTTTCACTATTATGAATAATGCCGTGAAGGGCATTAGGTACAAGTTTTTGCATGAGTACATGTTTTCATTTCTCTTAAAAATGTCTCTAAAAGTGAAATAGCTGAAGCATGCAGGAACCCTATGTGAACAGTTTGAAAAACTGACAAACTGTTCTGTGAAATGACTGCACCATTTCACACATCCACCATCAATGGTTAAGGTGCTAATTTTTCCACATTCCTGCCCAACACTTGCTATTGTCTGGGGGTTTTTTTATTATTATTAAAATCATTCCAGGGACGCCTGGGTGGCTCAGTTGGTTAAGCAACTGCCTTCGGCTCAGGTCATGATCCCGGAGACCCGGGATCGAGTCCCACATCGGGCTCCCTGCTCGGCAGGAAGCCTGCTTCTCCCTCTCTCACTCCCCCTGCTTGTGTTCCCTCTCTCGCTGTGTTTCTTGCTATCAAATAAATAAAATCTTTAAAAAATAAATAAATAAATAAAATAAATAAATTCATTCCAGTGGGTGTGAAGAGGTATCCCCTTGTGGCTTTGATTTGTATTTCTTTAATGGCTCATAATGTTGAACATCCTTTCCTGTGCTTACTGGCACATATTTACATACATATTCTTTAAAGAACCTGGAACCTTACTGAACAGTGATTCTCAAAGTGGTGTCTACTTCCCTCACACAGGTACAAGCACCACTAGCAGCACAGAGTTCTTAATAGAAATGCACATTCCCAGGCCTGACCCCAAATCTCCTGAACCAGAAATCCGGGGAGTGGAGCCCAGCAATGTGTGTTTAAAAGCTCTCCAAATAATTCTGATGTCAGTGCAATAGAATGTTTCTTACAGGATTCCTCACAGTATTTCACCATGTGAGACTTAGATAAAGAAATTTCTTAGAGATATGTTTCTTAAATTTATATCGCTTTCTTAAACTTCCTTAAACTAATAAAAAATTCCATTACTCGTGACTTCTCTGATTCTTTAATATGTTTATAAGCATGTGGATCTCCAAGCAGATCTAATGTACAGCATTTCCCAGGGTTGTATAAGCACGAAACCCTTTTATATGGAGCATCTTGAAGGACTAGTGTTCCATAGAAGCTACTTTCAGAAACATTAAAAATATTCTATAAAAGAGGGGCGCCTGGGTGGCTCAGCTGTTAAGCCTCTGCCTTCAGCTCAGGTCATGATCCCGGAGTCCCAGGATGGAGTCCCGCCTCGGGCTCCCTGCTGGGCGGGAAGCCTGCTTCTCCCTCTCTCACTCCCTCTGCTTGTGTTCCCTCTCTGGCTGTGTTTCTCTCTGTCAAATAAAAAAAAATCTTTAAAACAAAATTCTATAAAAGAAATTAAAAGGGCAGGCTGCTATTTATCAAATCAAGTCTACTGTTAGCAAACATCCTTTAAACTGGTTCTTCACAGAGTCTTTTGCTTTAGTTGTCTATTGCAGCAGAGCAAAATGTAGTATGTAGAGGCTTAAGAGAGCAATATGCATTTATGACCTCACATAGTGGGACAGGAATGTGAGAGTGGCTTAGCTACATGAGAGTGGCTTAGCTACGTTGCTCGGGACATCTCGTGATCTGGCAGTCAAGATCTCACCAGGTGCTGCTGTTATCAGAAGGCATGACCCTGAATCTGGGTTTCCAATATGGCTCACTCACAAGGCATCGGCAGGAGTGTCCCGTTCCCCACTAGGTGACCTTTCGTAGAGCTCACTGTGTGTCCTCGTGACAAGGAAGCTGGCTTCCCCTTCAGCAAGTGATCCAAGAGAGCAAGGCAGAAGTGGCAATGTCTTTTATGACCGAGCCTCAAAAGTCACACCCTCACTGCCGCCATGTTCTCTTGGTCACACAGGAGAGCCCCAATACGATATGCGAGAGAATGACACAGGCCATGGGGACCAGAGGGTAAACATCACTCTGCTAATAAGCCACAGGGCTGTGATTTGACCCCAGGAAGTCTGGCTCGAGTCCAGGCTACCATGTCCTGTGTCTATTATTCTTACTAATCCTGTTTTCTGATATTCCTTCAAGAATGGGTAACACAAAAAGACCAGCCTTCACAGGTCGGAACTCAGCATGTGTTCCTCTGCTTGGTGTTAGCATGTCCACACATTTGCAGCTGCTGCTAAGCACTGCAGCTTGCCCAGAAACCAAGCTTTTCAGAACACAAGACTGGAACTGTTCATTAGCTAATTAGGCTGTTCTTAACTAATCTGGGAGATGAGTATCAATTCACTTCTGTTTGTGCTCTCAACAACCGGCTACTGCTGAACTATAAATCACACCCTTGTCTTTCTTTTTTTCTTTCATTGTCCACCTACCTAATTGGGAAACTCCTAACTCCCAGCATTACTAGCTCCTAAGATCCTATTCCTTAGAAATTACCTCCATCCTTTTTTGGGTGAGTATTTAACTACTACTATTACGGTAGTGGACTGTTGAGCATAAAAGCCTCAGTTTCTTTCCAAATGTAAAGCATAACATTTTTTGCCTAAAAACATGTTAAATCCTAGGACTGCTAGGACTTTATTATTTTTAAAAATTTATTTACTTGAGGGCGCCTGGGTGGCTCAGAGGGTTGAGCCTCTGCCTTCGGCTCGGGTCGTGATCCCAGGATCTTGGGATCGAGGCCCGCATTGGGCTCTCTGCTTGGCGGGGAGCCTGCTTCCTCCTCTCTCTCTGCCTGCCTCTCTGCCTACTTGTGATCTCTCTCTGTCAATAAATAAATAAAATCTTTAAAAAAAAAAATTATTTACTTGAGAGAAAGAGAAGGGGGAGGGCAGAAGGAGAGAGACTCTCAAAGAGACCCCCTGAGCACAGAGCCTGATGCAGGACTCAAGGCAGGGCTGGATCTCAGGACCCTGAGATCATGACCTCAGCCGAAATCAAGAGTTGGGCACTCAGCCCAACCGACTGAGCCACTCAACTGACAGGTGCCCAAGGACACCTAGGACTTTAAAAATACTCTTCAAACACTAGCTTGTCTTTGTAAAATGAATGTGCCATTCATTCATTAGTTGTTTGACATTCATCAAATATTGCTGAATGACTTACTAAGTGCTTGGCACACAGGGGATAAACACTGCCATATAGAAATACATATAATACATCATTTACCTTAGAGGATGGCAACTACGATAGTGAACCTAAGAGAGATCAGATAAAGATACAGGAAATCTCTGATGATGAGGCACCTAATCAAAGACCTCTGATGTTTTTTATTGATGAGTGCACATGATTAAGATTGACTTCACAAAGTATGCAGGAAACATGGTTACTTTAATGTGGGTTTTGTGAAGATCTTCTGTCCGCCTCATTATAAATGGCTCTACCTGTGTGTCACATCACCAACACCCAAGAGCACATCAGACACAAACAGCAGGTGTTTGCTGAATATCTATTAAGGTTGGAAATGAGGAGGACAGAAACCAGAGAAGGACAAACAGGAAACATCTTTTGTAGGAAACATTTGTTTTCACCCCGGGGACCTGAAATCAGACATCAGGATGTCTGATTTTACCAATGTTCTATTTTAACTTAAGACCTCCTGGTCAAATAACACAACTTCACTGTCACCGTTTCGTATACACTGAGACTGACAGTAAAACCTAGACTCTGTCTTCTATGGAGAAAAGGAGTTTTATCCATTAAATAATGTAATGGCTTTATAGCTAATATTCAGAGGTTATTACGCTGAGGAAGGTTTCTATTAACTAAGAAGAAAGCTTATCAGTTTTTCAAGTTGCTTTTACTCAGCTCAAGGAAGGCTTTACGGGACTCAGACAGTGTAGAACATGTGCGATTGAAGGGCTCATATGCAGCATTAATGTTAAAAACAACTGTTAGAGAAGGGGGAATAAGTAGAAGACTAGGAACAGTATGTCCTTCCTTCCATGAAGGTAATCCTTGGTCCCAGATTGGATCAGCCTGGCATTTCTTTGGCCTTAAGAATGTCCTTGAAACATTTTGCCTGCCTTCTTGATTTCTTTGCCCTTTCATATCTGCTACTCCTTAATTTATACATTAGCTTGTTCATTCATCTATTTTTCAGTAGTATTTTCTAAAAGACTACTAAATGCTAGGCATACAAGGAATTCAAGTGAGAGTAAGCTATAAACCTGCCCTTGAGCCCCCAGCAAGCAACCTATCCAGTGGGGGAAACACCAGTGTCAACCATAGGCGTGAAGTTCAGAGAGAACCTGGCCAGGAAGGAAGGGAAGGTGGAGGGAATGAGGAATTAGCCAAAGGGATGGCAAGGATGATGTAACAGCAGGCAAAAGAGCATTTTCAAAAGGAAAGAGGCAAAAAATTGCATGAAATTCAAGGAACTACAAGTAATCCCCTGTAGCTAAGGCCATTTACTTATGGTCAGGAAGAACCTTGAATGGCTCTTGTACTTTGCCACTGACAACACTGAACCACTGAAGGCCTTTAGGCAAAGAACTGTATAATCACATTTCATTTTCATTTTGAAAATCTATGGTTATCTTCGGCATGATTTTTTTCAAAATTCAAAAGAAGCCTTTTTAGATTAACATGATTATCACTGAACACATTTTACTGTGTAGATTCACAGCATTTGGAAACTCACGTTGCTTTATACTGGGAGATGGACTCCCCTTGCCCTGATTGAATGCCCTTCACCACATTCTCCATGGCAACCCCTTTCCCAACCTCAAAATGCAGCTAAAACCAACATCAACTCCTTTGTAATTTTTTTTTCCCTCATACGTAGTCACCTTCTTCTTCCTCCAAGTTCCCAGGATGCGTTCTACAGAACATTATTATGGTGATGCATTCTAATTACTTTCTACAAGTCTCTCTCTTCTGTTATACTGTGGATCCCATGAAGGCAGACACTTGCATTCTAATTTACATATACATGCTCATTTACTCAGCAGTACTTTATCGAACACCTGCTCTCTTCCAGACATTGTGCTAGACACTGATTTTCAATATGATACTACTAAAAGAAAAAAACTATTCTCGTGCAGTATATGTAAATGTGTATATAATATATATGTATATGGAAATTGTAGTGTAAGTTCCCTTAAAGCAAAAGTTAACATTTTTTTCAGTACTCTGAATATGAGAAATGAAAAGTAACTGACTTTTTAGAGCTATCCTATGACTCGGCAACTGCACTACTAGGTATCTACCCCAAAGATACAAATGTAGTGACCCAGAAGGGTACCTGCACCTGCACACCAATGTCCACAACAGCAATGTCCACCACAGCCAAACTATGGAAGGAGCCCTGATGTCCATCAACAGATGAATGGATAAAGAAGATGTGGGGTGCGTGTGTATATACTTTGATCATTTGCAATGACATGGGTGGATCCAGAGGGTATTTGCTAAGCAAAATAAGTCAGTCAGAGAAAGACAATCATCATATGATTTCACTCTTGTGTGGAATTTAAGAAACAAAACAGGATCATAGGGGAAGGGAGAGAAAATAAAATAAGACAAAAGCAGAGGGAGACAAATTATAAGAGACTCTTAACTATAGGAAACTGAGGACTGCTGGAGGGAAGAGCAGTGGGGAGATGGGGAAGTGAATGATGGGCATTAAAGAGGGCACGTGATGTCACGAGCACTGGGTGTCAATACAACTGATGAATCACTGAAACACTACCTCTAAAACTAATAATATACTATATGTTAATTAATTGAAAATAAATTAAAAATACTTTGTTGCTAAAGAAATAAAATAAAATAAAAAATACAAAGAAAGGAAGGAAGGAAGTGAGGAAAGGAACTGATTTTTTAAAACTTACTAACCAAATTTTAAGTTAGGTCATACCACATGGCAAAAACAGAAAAAGTTAAAATGTTTCCAAGAACCAAGAACTCAATACCTAAAATTCTAAACCCTGAGCTGGTAGAGTGGGAACCAAGTGGCCAATATCCAGAACCCAGTTTACTTTATTACTTAAGAAAACGCTTGGACAGGGTTTGCTGTCCAACCTCCACATGACCTTCGGCAGACCAAGTAGGCTAACAGTTTTGGTGTCCTTTCATTCATCTACTATGTATTTTATTAGTGACTGTTTTCAGCCAACTCTGTCTTCAATCAGCTCAGCTTGGTGCTGAGAAAAATCACAGCCATCTTCACAGTTTTCATATGTTTCCATGGTAAGTGCTTCATATGTATTAATTCAATAATTCTCAAAGGAACCTTATGAAGTAGATAGCCACTTTTTAGGGTAAATTAACTTAACCTCCCCATGTCTCAGTTCTTTCATCTATAAAATGGCAATAATATACAACACAGGGTTGTTGAGGAATGAGACAAGTTTGCACATGTACAGGGGAACTTAGAATAATGTCTGACACATATTATACTTTTCAATGTTGGCTAAATACCACCACCAACAACACCACCACTTCATTTTGAACACACAAAACTGAGGTTCAGTGAGGTTGGAAGAAGTTGTCCCAACTTCTCTCAGGCAGGCAACATGAGCACACACTGTGACATCATCCCCAAATTCCTAGAAATCATTTTTCAAATACAAATGATAACCACCCTGAAAAGCAAGTAGGGAAAGAAAGCCTTGAAAGACTAACAATTGTGTTGAATGTCCTTAGGACAGAGAGTAGATGGAATCTGATGTTTGAAAGGAAACTACAATCCCCGGCCCCAGACAAGAACACAGCTGCCAGAAACGTGGGCTGGCTTCAGGAGCGCTCCTGCCTGCAGATGGGGTCTGGAGGGATCCAGGGATGACCAGTCCAGGTACAGTAGCAGAAAGATCAAGCAAGCACACTCTACTCTCTCTTCCTTGCCACCTTTGGAGTATCTGCCCATAAGCCAAGGCAATGGGCATGGAAGCTGGGTGAGAAGTAGGACAGTACTTATACCTAAGAGGAACAGATGACCAGCTGCCACAGTGATTTCCCACCCTGCCCATACTCTCACTAGACTACTAAGCTCAGAGCCTAAAGTCCCTTTAAGCAGTTTGCACAAACAGATATGACAGATGACATTACAATCAAGAATCACCCAGTGCTCGAAGAAAATCAATACCACAAAGAGAGGAAACAAACTGAACCATCAAAGAACGTATAATCATCAAGAATGAATACATACAATTACCAGCTTAGGGGAAAGTGTGAGAATATTGTAAGCATTTTTTAAATTAGCTATAGATAGTGCAAATGAAAATCTGGATAACTGAAATTTTTAAAAAAGACTAAATATATTGAATAGCCAGAGACAGCTGAATTAGAGACCCAGAAAATGAAACTGAGCAATGTTCCCAGAAATCAACACAGAGCAATAAAAAGCTGAAAAAGGCAGAGTTAAAAGACAGAGGATACATAGAAATGACCCAGTATCACATATAATGAATGCTTAGAAATAAAGAATAGATAAAAGGGAGAGAAAACAAGATTTTAAAAAAAGAAGCCACTTGAGGAAGGGAAAAACAATTCAAAAGGCACTTCCCAGAATTGAACTGAATATATATAAACATGAATCTTCAGATTGAAAGGGCCCCCCAAAGTGGCATGAAAATTAAAAAAATATATATATATATATATGACATATTGGTAAAATTTTACAACTCCAAATATAAAGGGGAAGTGTAAATTTTCTGTAAAGAAATAATCAAGTACATATTAAAATTATCAATCACAAAAGATAAAAGTAAGTACAGTAAGTAGTAAAGATAACCGTGTGTGCGTGCACGTGTGTGTGTGCATGCGTGTGTGTGTACTGAAGTGGTATTAAACTTTCTGTAAAGAAGAAATTCTGGTTGCATTTTGTTCAAAACCACTTGGAAGCTTAACAGTTACCCTTCAACATTTAACAGACATCTATGCTGACAATGCACACATAACTTTTACATCTTCTTGAATCATTTTCTTTCTTTAAGGAATTATTTTCTTTTTATCAGAATAAAATGTCATCATTGTCCCCTTTAATGCTTTCACCTTAATGCTTTTAGCACCTGCCCTACTCACTTTCTTTTGGTTGGCATGGGTCTAGCGCACCTTTTACCATCTCTCCTAGTGCACCATTTAAAATTTTCTAGTATCATTTTTAATTAGCTAATATCAAGTTAAAATTAAATAAAATCACTGGGTCTCTATTTTTAAAAAAGTTAATCTATTTACATTTGTCCCAACTGCTATTAAATTAGGACTTATTTCTACATTTATATTTTCTAGTTGTCTTATCTACTGATTCTCTCCTCTTGTTTTTCATTGTTTGGTGGACTTTCTGAATTTTGTTACCTTTTTTTCATTACTGGTTCCACTTCTCTACTGCTTCTATCTCAATGTGTAGAATACCAGACCTTGTTGTCAATGAATTGTGTCCCCATCACTACCCCATCGATTTCCATTCCATAGGTTTCTTAATTTAGTAAAAACTTAGTTTATACAATTATACCATATTGCATCAAAATTGTGTGTATTATCATTCCAAAAATAAGTCTGTTGTTAGTGTTAAACTTCTAAGCTGAATTTTCTACAGCATTCACAATAATTTCAATGTTTCACATTCTACAGAACTTCCAAAAAATTTGAATTTATAAGCCAAATAAAAATATTAAGCTATTCATAAAACTAAGTTAGCTGTTACTTTAGAAAAAATCTACCATATCATTATAAGAAACAGCTATCTTAATACAGAAGATTTAAAAACATTTTCTTTGATATCAAAAACAAGAGATGAAAGCCTTCTACTACTGACATCACTTAACACTGTCCTAGAAATGCTAGTTAGTGAAATAAGAAAAGAATACATAGTGGGTGAATTGGAAAGAAAGAAATTCAGTGACGGTTATTTTCAGGTGATATAATTTTCTATATAGGCAACATAAAAAAAAATCCACAAATAAATGATTTTAATTAATGAAAAGATTTGACAAGATTACTGGATAGAGAATCAACAAACAAAAACAGTAACATTCTTACAGATTAACAATGTTGAATCAGAAGTACAAAAAAATACTAATTCCTTTGCAAGAGCAATACAGTAATAAAGGTACACAGAACTAACCCTAATGAATGCAAGTCCTAAACGGAGAAATCTCCCAAACTCTTGTAAGACCTAAAATATATCCCAAATAAATGAAAGATATTGGTAAGACTTGGCATTATGAAAATGTCAATTCTCCCCAAATCAGTCAGTAAACATACTGCATTTCCATCCGCAGTTTATTTCTGGGTACTGTTGAAGAAGGGAGGTGCGCTTTCATTCTTTGGCATGTAGCTGTCCAGTTTCCCAACACCATTTGTTGAAGACATGGCTCTTTTTCCCATTATATATTCTTGCCTCCTTTGTTGCAGACTAACCATAAAAGTGTGGGTTTATTTCCGGATTCTTTATTCTGTTCCACTGACCTGGTGTCTGTCTCTGTGCCAGAACCATGCTGTTCTGATTATTACAGCTTTGTAGTGTATCTTGAAATTTGGGGTTGTGATGCCTCCAGCTTTGTTCTTTCTCAGGATTGCTTTAGCTACGGAGGTCTTTAATGGTTCCACACAAATTTTAGGATTATCCTCTCTAGATCTGTGAAAAATGTTGTTGGTATTTTCATCATTGCATTGCATGTGTAGGATGCTTTGGGCAGTAGGAGCATTTTAACAATATTGGCTCTTCCCACGCATGAGCATGGAATATCTTTCCATTTGTTTGTGTCATCTGCAATCTATTTCATCAGTGTTTTACAGTTTTTAGAGCCCAGGTTTTTCATCTTGTTGATTTAAGTTTATTCCTGGGTTTTTATTATTTGCAAATGGGGTTGTTTTCTTAATTTCTCTTTCTGTGACTTCATTATTAGTGTATTTCCTCAGAAAATCTTAAGACTTTGACAGATTAATTCTAAAGTCATGTGACACTATAATGCACCAGGTGCCAGTTTTAAAGATAAATAGGGGATGATTAGCACTATCAGTTATCAAAAACCATTATAAAAATATAATCATTTATAGGATAGATAAATAATACTCCGTGGGATAGAACAGAAAGCCTCAAAACAAATCATTCACCTATGGAAACTCTATATATGAAGAGAAGTAGCATTACAAGTCAGTGGACGAAACACGTACTATTCATTAAATGGAGTTGGAAACTTAAAGGGAAATATATAGGTATATTTGTTTACACCTCACATAACACACAAAATATATTCTAGAAGGATTAAGACCTACATAGGAAAAGCATAATTTTAAAACTGTACTAGAAAATATAATCTTTATAACCTTTCTATAAAAAAATAAAAACTGAATGACCAATAAACATGCTACTCTATCTTCATCACAGTCTTGCATTTTACTCCTATCCTGCATCTGTCTCAACTTCCTCTAATAAAATGTGCCATCTGACTGCCTAAGAGACAATGAACTCTGTGCAGATAATAACATTATATTCTCCCGGCTGGCTTCCAAAGACCAGGGCATATTCAGGAACCCCTATTTTTTCCTACAAAATGACTAAAACTGAAAAGATTTGTAGACAGGGAATGTCACTCTTCTATAATATAAGCTAGGCATCAGTCCCATTTTCCCCAGGCATACAAGTACCTCGTAAAAGTTTTTAAGGATAAGGAAAGCTATAAAATGAATGATAACCAAATATTTTCCATCTCTATTGAGGGAGGTATACAAGAAAACAAAATTAATGTAGTAGCAGGGAGTGCCTGGGTTAAGGCTCTAGCTTAAGAAAAAAAATGTCCCCTACCTAGAAAGGTTTGAAATATGGTAATGCCAAGGAAAAAAAGGCAGTATATCCCCTTTCCTCCATTACTTTGAAAATCAAATTAGCCATTCATCTTGGGGAAGGTGAAGAGCTAGTTTAAAGGTGATAAAGTCCAATTCATTCATTGATTAATCAAACTGAAAACAGACCACTGATGAAGAAGAACTGAAGTGCACGCACTCATGGAGAATCTTGCTTTCCTGGAAGAGGCTCCAGTCCTCTTACCTGTGACAGAGTACAGAGGCAAAGACCATATGCGACCTTCTCTGGGCCTGGGGGGTGGTCTGCACCAGCCTTCCCCTGAGCGACGGACAA
The DNA here is from genome assembly GCA_004023965.1 of Spilogale gracilis. Classification (NCBI taxonomy): domain Eukaryota; kingdom Metazoa; phylum Chordata; class Mammalia; order Carnivora; family Mephitidae; genus Spilogale; species Spilogale gracilis. Next base: position 16,466 of record PITA01028136.1, read on the forward strand.
GCCTCTGACCTTTTGTATGAGGTGCTGGCCACACACACACACACACACACACACACACACACACACACATCCTGTTGTCCCACCATATGGGCCATGAATCATTCACAAAGCTTCTGAATCAATTATTCATCCAAACCAAAGACCAAATGCTTTGCTAATTGTCCAGGAAGGAGGGGTGAAAGGGGAAACGAGGTTGATGAAAGGAAAAGGCATCACGCCAATTTGACAACTGGCAGTATTAATACTCCACTTATTTTAAACAAACAAACAACAAAAAAGCACAAAGAAAACAAAACAGCCTCTTGTAAGTTAACTGGACAACAAATACGGGATAGGGGCTGCCTCTGAAGCAGGACGGGAGAAACACACTGCCTTCCCTCAGAGTCCTAATCAAAGCATTCCAGCCCATGGCACCCCATTCTCTACCTGCAGCCTCACCACCCTTCGCTGGACTCAGAGGTCGATCTCCACACACATGCTGCTACTGGGCCTAAGACTGGGTCACGGCTCACATTTTTATTCCAGCTACGTGGGCTCAGAGCTGGGAAACACACCCGGAGAGCCTCCAAGTGCAACTGGAGTATAAAGCGTAGGCCAGGTCCCTGATTCCCACTCTCCACTCAGCTCTACATCTTGCTGCTCACCTCCTCATTCATCCTACATTTGTGGGCCATCTATTATAGGTCTGAGGAAAAACCCAAGTCACCCTAGAAAAGATGAAAAGGAGAACATGATGCTCAGTCTCAGTGTAGAGATAAGAGGGTCACAAGAATAACCAGCGAACAGGTACAGGGCTTGCTAAAAAGGGCAAATACAGGTAAGTGCTGAGGGCACCCAGAGAAGGACAGCCACCCTCTTGAGGGGTGGGGTCTTGAGCCGGTTCCCATGGCAGGGACTAGAGAAAGGCAGGCAGGATATAAACAAGGTCGAGTGACAGCGAGTGACAGAACAGGGGGAGAAGCTTCGAGATGAGAAAGGCACCAAGTCTGGCCCTGCTGGGGCGAAGAAAGCATCTGTGGCAATGACACAACCAGGCAACGGACATGAAGCCGGGAGCGGGAGATTCAGGGACAATATGCCACACTACAGCTTCTTTTCCATGCCAACGAAGAAAGAAATGCTTGTCCACAGATCCTGATCATGACAGAGATACGAAGAAAGAAATGGTTCAGTTGCATGCATGATGACAGACCAGGGTGGGGCGAACCAGAGGCTGGAAGTCAAGCTGTGATGCTCTTCCAAGGAACAGGTCCACTGAGGACAAGCCCAGCGAGGGGAGAGGAGGAAGCAGCCAGAGAAAAAAATCAGGGATTGCATTGATGAAGACATCAAATGTAACAGAAAAGTCTACATGACAGGAAGGGTAATAAAAGCCACATAAATTCTCAAGCTTGTGGGTTCCTTAGAGATCATTTAACAGAGTAGTCCTGAAATGTGGGTCACAGGCTCCTTTGGCAAAATCTATGGGCCCTTTTCCCTGGGGGAAAATGCTCATATATACTAACTTTTAATAGCATTTCAAATGATTCAAGACTCCCTAAAGTCCATCCATCCAAAGCTTTCAGACCGCACGTGAGTAAACGGCAGCCCGGACCATCCCTCGAAGGGACCAGCAGTGCCTGGAACAGATCCCAGGATTTCGGACACAACTAAATGTCTCCTCCCCATAACGACACAGACCAGTGATACCACTGATAAAGCAGTGATGGTGGAAAGTGTGTCATTTGGTAGGAAAGGATCTTCTGTTTCAAGAAAAACCAAGGAGATGGGAAAAAATGAAATAAAAAATCGTAGTGGGAGAAGTTACCCTTCCCAGAATGTCTATGGGCTCACTCAAAAACAAACAAACAAACAAAAAAAAACAAAACAAAAAAACCCACCCTTTTGTAATCCCTTGACTTCTTGTTTTTGCTTTTAATGCACAATTAATTTTGGAAGGGATTTGCCTTTCAAAAACCATCAAGTAAGTTTTCACAGAAGTACAGGGAAGACAGTCTCAGTGTGCTCTCTTGCGAAATGGGTCTGCCTTCAAACAGCAGGCCAGGATCATGAGTAAAATTAGGACTGAGTGGCTGTCCTTGCTTTGGCAAATTCATTTCTAAATGTCCATCCAGGCCAAGGACTTGCATTCCAGACCTGGTGACCTGGGAGAGTTCACCCCCAGTGAATTCTTAGGCTTGGGTCCTGGCAAAGACAAGACTAAACTGTGGTCAGGGTCAGGGGCTAGGGATGCTAAGGCAAGGGGAAGAAAAGAGATTCCCTTGGAGCAATTCACAGAAAGGCAGGGGAATCCAGCACTAGATCAGTTCACAGAAACAAGCTATGGTCTCTCCAAAGGGAATAAAATGCTTTTAAATGTTTTTAACAAAATCACTGATAAAGAAAGCAAGCCACTAAAGGTATACACTGCCATGCGGTCTGCATATAAGATTTCCACTTACCATAATGTATGGGTGGAGGATACAGACCACCAAAGTCTAGAAGCAAAAGTACTTCATTGTGACCTCAGTCAAGAATATATATGACCCAACAGCAAGCACACATCTGGACAGATCATAAACTACAAGACTGTGCCTATATTCTTCAAGAGCCTCAGAATTTCTTATTCTCATTCCTGCTTCTTATTCTTTTTCTTCTCTTCTATCTCACCTCCATCCTGGCAGCTGCCCGGGGCACCATCAAACTTTCATGGTCTTCCTGCTTTGCAGCACTGTAGCCTGAATACAGATATCTGCATCAGGTGCCTCTATGACTCCTTCTACTGATGTGGGAAAGGCATGGGAGAAGGCTGTTGGGAACGGCGTGATCCGCCCCTCCTGCCATGCCGCAAACCGCCAGAAAACTTTGGTGGAGGTACCCATGAATGTGGATAAAAGTCCCTCCAGGATTTCCCCACCAAGAATTTGGAAAGCCACGTACCCAGTGGGCCGGGGCAATACATCCTTTGTGTCCCTGGGACGTGCATCTGGGCAAGCGCTCATCCAAGGCATGGAGAGCAATGATCCTCCCTCAAAGTGAAAGAGCTCTGCAAAGTTGCAATCACTGACACCAAAAAATATTTGTTTCCATTGTTCCTTGTCTGTTTAACTACCATAAATTCTTTGACACTATTTCTTCCTACTTTACTTACTCAAGTAAATACTTTTGTTTCTACTTACCATCATTAAAGGCAGTTTAATCTTAGATATCCTGCAGCTCTATGGAGAGATTGTCAGGGCTTTTAAATGGTTAAAATAAGGGCTTAATATAAGTAATAAAACTATACTAACAAGGACATTGCCACACGCACTAAAGATCCATAATAAAGAGTTCTGTACCCAGTCATGGGAAAACAGGCTTGAGCAAATGCTTTTACCTTTGCAAAAGAAGTTATTTTTCTCCTGATGCCAAACAGACTAACTTTTGGTCATTGTGTTAATAATGTAGCTAAAACTTTGTACATAACTCATCTAAGCCTTTCAATTGCTTTCTTGTTTGTAAAAC
>PITA01028137.1:0-19834 GCA_004023965.1 Spilogale gracilis
AAAAAAAAAAAAAGAGAATTTTTTGCTTTTTGCCCAGAACTCTATACGCTCAAATGCTGAGACCTGAGGTTTCTTAGTATTCAAATCACTGAATCCCCTTTTTAGTGACCTACAATAACAAAGGCCTCATGGGATCTAGGGATGACCTGTGAGGAGAATCAGGGAGTGCCTTCTATTGGTGGTATCTGAACCAGACCTGTCTTGCTTGCCAACAGGGAGGCTGATCCCAGGAATCTATGCAAAAGCTCCAGGAGGGCTTGTGATGGTCCACTCACATTTCTTATAATGCCTAGAAGTTTATAAGTATGATTCTTTCTTGTGTCCTACTCACTGTCCCTTTTCAGAGAGTGACTGGCTAGCAGACAGAAAGCCTTAGGAAAGCGGGAAAGATTGAGTACCACCGTGAACGGAGTTTCTGGGTTGTATTTGTTTTCCTGTTAGGTGTTGCTGGGAGATCCATCCCCTTCAAATCGCTGCCAACTATGCAAACTCCAACAATTTGGTAGGGCAAAGTAATCATTGGCAAGTGCAGCACAACAAATTGTTGGCTAATAGCAAAAGCTGGAGATGCCTCTGCTAATGAATCCAGCAAAGCCTTTTGTCAACTAGGTGAAAAGTCTAATCTAAATCTCGAGAAGCCAGACCTGGAGCAGGGACAGCGAGTCCAGGGAAACTGCAGAAACTAGAGGATTTGTTTCCATCATTAACTGTCTTTTGGAAAGGAAACCAAGGCTTAGGGTTGATTATGATATGATTGGATGCTCAGAAACCCTAGCTCTTTCAGAAATGGTAGAGAAAAAAAAAATGGTAATATTTGCCCATAGGATTTCAGCCTTTTCTTCATCAGTTTCTTCGACAAAGAAGAAAAGATGTCACAATAATTTAAATGTGTCATCCTTGGCTCTATCTCACAGAAGTGAGATGAACTAGGAGTTAGGTGTTGATAATGCCAGTTCTCAGAATGCATTGTTGCTGTTTGATTAACTACAGATTTTTTCATTTGTCTTTGGATGTATAAGATCACAGTATTGTGTTCAGTTTCTTCTACTGTGTTCAAATTTGTTGGTATGTCTTCATATACATACAGGTCAGGATTCCACTGAACATCTACTCAGAAAATATTAGTTCCTGTTTGTTAGGGAAATGCCTCATCTTTCATTCATTTATTCATTGCGACAATAAATATTTCTTAACCACTCACCATGTCTCTGGCACTGTATTAAGCATTCAGGACACAGCTGTGAACAAAACAAAACAAAAATCCTGACCACCATGTAGCTTATATTCTAGTAGAAGGAAAGAGATGACAAACAAATATAAAAGTATATATATATATATAGTATGTTGATCATAATATAGTGTTAGAGAGAAACTAAAGCAGTTAAAGGGGACGGGATATTGCAATTTTAGATAGGGTAGCCAGAGAAGATGTCTGTGATGAGGAGTCATTTGCACAAAGACTTGAGGGGAGCGATATAATGAGTCGTGTTGGGTAAGAGATTCTAGGCAGGTGGAATCACAAGCCTTAAGCCTGGAGCATGCCTATCATGATTTGGCAAAAGCAAGAACGTTGGCATGGCTGCAGTGATGTGAACGAGGCAGAGTAGATGATCTTGAGATGAGATTCAGAGATTCTCTGAGAAAGGCGAGCCAGTGCAGAAACATGGCATGGGATTGGTAGCCATTTTCAGGGACTTTGTTTTTTATGTAAGGTATGGGAAGTAATGGAGGACATGACAAGGTATGTTTTAAAGAAATCACTCATGCTGTGGGGCACAGAATGAGGGAGATACATAACAAAGTTATTGCAAGAATCTAGATGAGAGATGATGGAAGAAAGGCCTATGCTTGAAGTGCTGAAGGTGGACAGATGGAGTTGGATCTGGAGATATTTTGAAGATGGATCAATGAGCTGTCAGTCAGATCCCATCCCCTACTGTTGGAGTAGGCTGGTCCCAGAGAGGCAGGACTTAGGAAAGCTAAGCACAATTCCTCAGAGAGACATCAGCAGTCCACACTTTTGGGGGGATGAGTTTGGGTACTGTTGGGGGTGTCTGGACTAGTATCCACTACATCTGTATCTATACCTTCCAGTGAGTTAACCAGCGTTATGACTATTTGTCCCATTGTACAGATAAGAAAACTAAAGCTAAAAGGGATTAAACAGTTCACTCAAATCCCCCAGGCTGCACGTGGCTCATCTAAGTCTCAAACATTCTGCCAATGCTCTCTCCTCAACCCTGTAACCCACCTTTCACCTGCTTGCCTCTGGTATTTACTTACTAAGTGAAAGACCATATTCATTTCAGTTGCTGAAGTATCTGCTCATAGAGCAAGCTGTGGTGAGTGAATCACATGCCCTCATGTGTGGGCAACCTGAAGATCTCTGCCTGTGAGCATGGACATGGGCTGACACACACCTGTATGTATGATGGGGTCTGTACCTCATCTCTCCTTCTCTTCTTCCCTCCCCCTCTTCCCCTGCCTCTCTTCCCTCCCTCCCTTTTCCTTTCCTCTTGTCCATCCTTCCTTCTTTCCCTTGACTAGTTCCTAATAATGATAATCACATTCTGTGCCCAGCAAAATACTAAGGGATCTCTATACATTTCCCCTTTATTACTGGAAGTACAGATAGGAAAGCTAGTGCAAGAATCTAAGTGTGGAGCCCTGGAAGGAGATCATTTGAGGTAGGGGGTGTTCCCCTTTGAACAAGCTCCTGCAGAGATGCCTGTGGGCCATTTAGGATGAAAGACACAAGGCTTAAGTTCAGTTCGGAGAAGTCTGTGTAGAGACACATATTTGAGAACTTCAGGACATTCTTTTCTAAAAATATTTCCTAAAGCTCTGACTAATAATCCATGAGTTGGTTTCCTACTTTACCTCATCTTTCCTGTTGTTTCTGTGTGTGTGTGAGTGGATCAGATAAGTTGAACAAACAAGAATTGCATTTAAGACAAGCATCACTTTATTTTGCTTCTCACTATTCCTTTAAACTTTAATCAGTGGAGGTTTTCTTCCTCAGATGCTGGATGAAGACATGGACAGATCCCAGCTCTGTTTGCTCTTAGGAAATGTACATCCTTATAATGATTTTGGGTTGCAGGCCAAGTCTCAATTCCAAACATTTAATGTCCAGCCCAAGGCCTTATTTGAGAAGTCTGACTTGGTTTTATGTCAATGCATTGACCTTTTCCTAGACAGACTGGGATCCACATGGAAGTAGGAGGAGAGCAGAGGGGTGGGACTTCCTCTCTCCCTAGGGTCTGTTTCCTGTGTTGGGAGGAGGAGAGGGCAGAGATAAGGTGATAAGGCAGTTCTTACTTTGCTGGGTACCTTCAGATCCTGGGCCTCACAGATGGCTATGTCTGGTTCTCTTTTGGGCTCTTTCAGGTTTGGCCCTCTCACCTGAATTGCCTTAAGAAAGAATGAGTTTCTATCCTGGGTGGCCACTTGTAGATCTTTCCTCAGCTTGTTGACGTTGGTTGGATCCCCATCGTCAACCATCATTTTTTTCTAGACATCTCCTTTGCCTCTCCAAGCAGCTCTATTGGCCAGGACAGGACCTGAGTACTCACACTGACACCAACTCCCTTTGTCCTGCATGACCCTTCTTTGGCATGGCCTAGGGTTGTGAGCCATAGTTCTTCATGTGGTTTGGAGTAGTGTTGGGGTCCAGAGTCAATGGCCAAGAAAGAATTCTTGAGATGTCTTTGGTGCCAAAAAGGTAGTTTTATTAAACATGGGGTCAGGACCAATTGGGCAGAAATTGCTGCCCCAGGGTTGTGACTGATTATTTACTTTGGAGTAGGGGGAGGTAAGGACATAGAGAGGTGTCCAAAAGGACTTTCGTGTGCTAGAAAAGACTCTCAGAATCCTGCAGACCTAGATATCGTCAGACTAAGGTTGTTTTTCCCTCTAGCAAAGCATTAAGGCAGTTGGGAGTTTCCTGGAGGAATGTTCTACTCTGCCTATCTCAAGTATTTGTCAATGAGCTGCAGGTTATAAGGAAATTTAATTTTATTTACATTCCCTTCTTCCTTTGTTTCCCATAACAATGTGAAGGGGAGATTCCTGGAAATCGAGTCTATGGGTTTCTGGAAGTTAGGTTATTGACAAGATTGTTTTTTTCTTGTAAATCACTAAGACGTTTGTAAACCAATGGAGACTCCTGTCCTGCTGGACTGTGATCCCTATCAGTTAACCATTTCTTTTTTCTTTCCTTAGTTTTAGGGCAGCCAGGAGTGCCTGAATCCTGTCAGTCAGATCCCACTGCGGAGTCCAGGGAGAGGGGCAGGTTTGTGGGGTGTCAGCTTGTGCTTTGCCTCAGCTTGCCTTCTGCTCCCTCATCATCAGCTACGAGAACAGCACTTGGGTTCCTTCCCAGCTTGCTTGGTTTCTGGGGCACAAGTCAGGCCCTACCTGCAGTCCTCTGCAGCTTCTTTTAAGAAGAATGAGATGCTGGTTCCTACACTTTGAAATTTCAGGGAATGTAGGCCATGCTCTTCAAGGTGAGGGAGAAGCTGCATGCTTCTTCCTTGCCTCCTTTCCTTGGTAAAGGAATGATGGGAAATAATCCTCCTTCCATTATAAGTTTTGTTGTTGTTGTTCCTCAGATACATGTCAAGAACACCATGAAGTGAAAAATAAAAGTGACATTAGGAGGTTGCTTAGGCAAAAAGTTTGAGGGAGGTCATAAAACTTCTAGAGGAAGGACCTCTGTGATTACCCTCAAAGGAAGGACTCTTGAGACAAGCTGGAGGAAGAGCAAAGGAATAGGTTTTATCCCTCTCTGATAGCTATTTCTCTCTTTACCTCAAATAGTCTGGGATGAGGATTTGAGGGCACTGCTTCCTGTCTTGTTATGTGCTATGACATTCCCTAGGCCATGGAGTGCCTTCTGCACTAAAGGGGTAGCCAGCGATGAGGAGAGGGGCATAGGAGGGCTGGAGTGGGCTGAGGTCCTGACTCTCAGAAGGTCCTCCTCATGTGTGTCAGTTTTGCTCCTCCATAAATGTTAAGTAAAGGGAAATAGGTAATTTTGTGGATGGGAAAACCATTCACAACTGCAAAAAAAATTTTGCTTATAAGTTTCCAAAACTTTCAGATTGCAAGTCAGAAATTTCACACTCAAAATGCAATGTGGCAAAAGGCCCAGAACTTGCCATTTTCACATTAAATACTAAAATTCTCACGTGGATTTACTTAAAAAGTAACCAGGGTGTTAAAAATGTCCTTTAGGCTTAAGATTTATTTACATATGATCCCTTGGCATGATTGTTTACTTACCAAATGAATTCAGAGTTGATTTTATAATTTTGAAACTGTTCAAGAATTCATTTATTTCTAGGACATTCTGTGATCAGAAAACATTGAGGTATACAAAGAAGATGTATAGAATTAATGACCTGTTGGCATACTTTCACATCTTACATATTCTTTTAAGAATCAAATATTATAGTGTTTTCCCATAATTGGATGCACAAGAACTTTATTAAGTGGTTAAATCAATTGAATAAGAGTCTTGGCTTAATCCTTTCTGATTGGAGATAGTAATTTATTTGTTGTACTCCTACAGAGAGCTGTAAACTGCATGGAATAAACTGACACACTGTTGTCGGTTCTCCATGCTCCAGAACATATATATGGCGACCCATACAACCATGCCTTGCATAGAGTTGGTCATCATTACTTGAGGATCCTGGATTTGCTTGCAAATTCACCTGCTTACTAAGATTTCTTTGCAGCCCCCAATCTCCATTTGCAGTTTGCTGTCATTTGCAAATATCTGAGTCACTGAGAGGGCACATTCCCCACTGAGGTCAAAAAGGTGATGCCCTGCCTTCTTGGTTTTGCTCCCGTAGTGTAGACAAGTATCCTTTTCATGGGTAGTCAGTGTCCTATTTTCACCCCTGGTGATCTTGATGTTTATTAGGCCCAGATCTGAAGTACTGTCTAGCATTCCCAAGCAGAAAAAGGCTGGGATAGGCCTTCAGAGAAATGACACATGGTAAATAAGTTTGGTTCAGGCCTGAGTCATGAGGCTATTGTCTGTGGGTTCAAGATTAATGAATCAACTCTATATATTTAATAAGGTGTCTTAAATACATGTAAAGCAAGGTTATTTATTGATTGGGTGGTGAAAATGACCAGAAGCTCCTGGGAGCCTAATTTGTATTTCTCTTGGGAATGATGGCTCAGTATTCACTAATCCAGTGTTTAGGATACCTTTCTAGAAAAATGACTACTGCAAATCACAAAAATCAATCATATTTGGTTTTGAGTGATATATTTGCTTGAGCATCTCATACCCTTTTGCCTGATGGATTTGCTATATTTACTTAGAGAAGTCCAGTTACTCCTCATTCAGTACATTCTTACTAGGCACTACCTATTGGTGATCAAATGGGGAGTAAAGATAGCCACAGTTCCTGTCTCACAGGCTAGGGAGAAAAACAGGTTACAAACATACAGGTCAATGTAATGCTGATAAGATAAACATGGGGCATTAGGAGACCAGAGTGTGTACCTGCAGGACCTGTCATCATCTGGTGGTGTTAGGGTGTGCAGTCCAAGCTGAGATCTGAGGGAGGAAAAAACAGCTGTTCTATGGTGTAGAGGTGGGGGTGAGAATTCCAGGCAGAGGAGGTGGTACGTGTATAGATTCTGTCGCAGGAATGGGCATGGTTCCTCCAGGGAATAGAGAGCCCCAGAGAGGCTGGAGATGGACAGTGAGGAAGGCTTAGAGTGGGATATGGTGCCACAGATAGGCAGGACTTCCATAGGCAGTCCTATGGAAGCTTGCAAGATCATCAAAGATTATAATTTTAATCTAAATATCCCAGGTAAGTCATGAAAACATAGATATGGCCAGGTTTGTACTTTTAAGTGATCACTCTTGCTGTGGAAGAGACAATAGATTTGGGGAGCCGAGGAGCCCAGGAGGCCAGCTCCTGTAGAAGATTATACAGGGCAACGTGGGATGATGGGGGACAGGGGTAGGGGGTGGCAGAAGATTAGGGGTGGTGTGAACCACAGAGAAGGCAACATTATTGCTGGTACCAAAAGCAGACTGATTGATATTGAAGGACATTAGAGGCAGGAGACTAATGGCTGGCAACCGAAGCTAGCTATGTGAGTGCCGCCATGAAAGTTTGATGAGATATGATGCTCCCTTGCCCCAAATACAGGGAGACTTGTGAAACTTGAAAATAAAAATGAGATGTGGGGCTTCAAAGCTCAGCTTTCACATTTACATGTAATTTCCTTCCAAAATTGCTTTGAGTAAAAAGATTTTCTTGTTTTTGAGAACATGTTTTTAAAATGCATATAGAGCTGTACTCCTACCCACCCCCCACTCATATTTTACAAAACAAATACAGATAACAAAATGCAGCTTTGCTGAAGATTTACTGGCCATTATGAATTATTATGTGATTGAAAATGGTAATAACTGATTTTATACCTTACTTGTCATGGCATCATTTTATATTACTCTCTGATGTGTCTTAGAGATTTTTCTTTTTTGTCATGTCCATAAAATTTATTAAGGGTGTTTTAATGTCCTAAAAAGTGTTTTTCTAATGGATAAATAGATGAGAAGGATTCATTCTTTAAAAATCTAATGGGAAAAAAAAATCTAATGGGATGAGGGCTTCTGTGTGCTTCAGTAGGTTCAGTGTTTGCCTTCAGCTCAGGTCAGGATCCTGGGTCCTGGGATCGAACCCTTGTCGGGATCCCTGCTCAGTGAGGAATCTGCTTCTCCCTCTCTTTTCCCCTCCCCTACTCATGCTCTCTCTCTCTCTCTCTCTCTCTCTCTCAAGTAAATTAATAAAATCTTAAAAACAAATCCTATAATTAATAGATCTATTCTTACTGGAGGTCATTTCTACCTCAGAAAAGTATAAACTAATATTCTTTGATACTATTTTTTCCATTGATTCTGTACAGTGAATTTATATACAAGAAATGTATTGGATTCTGCCTGAATATGCTGTTCCCTTTTCTGTTGCCAACATCTAGAGAGAGAGAGAGTCTTCTGTGGAGAAAGTATTGTGACCAACAATTTGAATAGATCATCTTACAAGGTGAAAATATTGCTCAAGATCTGATGTTGTCAGTTCCATATTTATTTCTCTTGTCAACTTTTTCATTCCGTTAGAGGACCCCACAAGGCTCTGAAATACAAGCATTCTGAAGGGGACGCAGTCTATGCTCTTTGGAGTCTACTAGAAGAAATGGTCATGTCAATGAACCAAACCTGATAAATTATCAGGAAAGCTTATTATAAGCTGCTGTGAGAGCACAGAGGAAGAAGAAATCTGAGGAAGGTTTTCTAGAAGAAGGGCCATTGAAGAAAGAGTTAGGATTGGCCAGACAGATGGGACAACATATGCCAAAGTAGGCAGGCATTAAAAAGATGGCCTATTTGGAGAAGTGCAAATGTTTGGAAGATGGTCATGAATGAGTGAAGAAAGATGAAAATCTCCTATCAGGAGGCTTTTTCATTCTCCAGAGTCTGCCTTTTGGCATGGAGAGAGATGTTAGCTATGCAAGGAGAGACACTATGAGTGAAGTATTTGATGTAATTTCTTTTAATTTAAATTAATTAGATAATGGATAATGTAGACAAGAAAATAATCCATTTGGATTTTTATAATTAATTTTGAAATCTTATACCTGCTGAGGTGTAGATAAAATAATTATAGTAGTCTAAATTTCTTATGAATTGCTTTCAGGTTTTTGAGTGGCCCAAAACATCCTCTATGAACAAGCCTATTCTCTTTTCTTCCTCTTTTCTTCCTTTCTTCTCCAGATTAAGATCAATGTTTATCATCTTTTCGTTTTCAAGGTAAGACTCTGGGGTTTCACAGGTAGAAGGAGATCATGTTTAAACACCCTCCTTCTAAGTTTCTATTTAGATTAATGTCAACTCATTCTTGCAATCTAAGAATTAAAAGTTTCCCTCAATCACATTTTGTTGCTATTAAAAAAAACCGAAAACTGATTCCAAATTCTCTCAGATACATTCTCTATTTTGAAATTATCTGCCAGTGGAAAATTATTCAGCCCCAAGATTTTTAAAATCAAGCTTTTAATAAAGAGCATGCAAACAGCTTACTTTAAACAGAATATGTCACAGGAAGCAATGCTGAGTTTTAGCTAAACCATATAATATAACCATTTAATCACCTATCCTGATTGTAAAATTTTAAAGACCTTAAAATAGATTTCATGCAAAGCCCAAGTCTTCTCACATAAATGAAAACAACATTCTATTATCTCCAGGTTTATTATTCTAAAAGGTTTTAGGTTTTTCTTTCCAAACTGGATTCAGATCAAACTCCTAAATAAATGAGATATCTTTTCCTCTTCTTGAAGTTGTCTTGACTCTAAAGGCCTTCATTTCCTTGGGTTGGAGCTGTTTCAACATCTTGAAATGAAACGACTAATTAAAGTGTTTTTGTGTTGGGCTCAGAGTCTTTCTTTTTCTCTGGCTGGAGTTTTGTCTTTGGTTACAGCCAATGCACTGTGTTCACAGAGCTAAATTTTTGTGGAAAATACCATTGGTTGGGTAACAACAACAAAAATATGAATGAAGCATTTGACAATTGATTATTTACCTTTTTATACCTGAGACCACATAGAGGATATGCCAAGAAGCCATCACCACTTTCTTATAACTTAATACCCATCAGGTCCCAAGATAAAATATTTTCTTTGTGTGACTATCAACTTTATATAGTACCTCCCAACTTATGTTTATGAGTGCTTATTGATTTTAGAAAAAGAAATAATATTTTTTTAGAAAAAATAATTTATTTTATCAATGTTTTTGAGAGCCTATGTTGCCAGGTTTTGAGGATATCATACACTTTGATATTATTTCTTATTTATTATTTGTCCTCCCCAGTAGATTGCAAGTTCTTTTCAGAGGACCAATGACTTTCTTGCTGCCTACTGAATCCCTCCTATGGGACACAGTGTCTGAACATAGTTAAGTATGTAAAGAAATTGTTAACTGAATAAATGGATGGATAGGCTGAAGAGACATAATGCCTGTGTTAGAAAAGAACATAGACAAATGGGGCAGAGAAGCAAACCCATAGAGGCATTCATAAAACAAACAAACAAACAAAAACAAACCTATAGAGCACAAATGATGGACCAGTTCTCACGTGTTTAGGGGGATAGGGAATGTTAGGAAAAAATTTACAAAGGAGATGATGTCTCAACAGTATAGGAGTAAATAAGAGCTCCCTAGTGAACCTGGACAAAGAGAGAGGGAAATATATGGCAGGCCAGGGAAGCCACACTGACAATACACGCATACTTTACGACTGTGTTCAACTTGAGGTATTTGCGGGCCATGATGGGGAGAGTCTCAATGGGTTTGGAGCTCAAGATAAAGTCTCTTAATGTAAGCTCCTTGCATAATCATATGATTGATTGATTGATTGATTGATTGATCTCATCTTCCAAGTATACTGTTCGGGACCCTGTGAACATCAAATAAATAACAGATAATTTATAGAGGATCAAATTTATCTTAAAAGGCACTTATGCATAATTGTTGAGAAAGATTTAAAACTATACAGTTGGGAGACTACAATCCAGTTTTTTATAAAGTTTTTAAAAATACATTTGGCCATTTGAGAAGATCCTCTCATTCCAACACATAGGAGATATCATTGCTTCCAGCAATTTATTTCATGTGGGACATGCCAGCTATTAATAAAGAAGATCTGCGGGGTGTTACTGTCCTCATTTTCTAAGAGCTTATAATATAACCTATAATTGTCCGTATTAAACATAAAAGGGCACCAATAAACAAAACAGCATTGGAAGTAGGTCTACTGCAATGGGCTTCACAATGTTAAAGAAAATGAAAAATAAAGAGTATAAGAAACTCAGATACTTGGGAGTCCAATCCTGACTAATTATCAATTAGCACAGAAAATGTCATTGCTTTGTGCATGTGGACCAATACTAGTGTTGAGAGGTACAGGAGTGAATGAATGTGACATTGGGAGAAAAAGCCAAGGGGAAAAAAAATTATCCCCATCATACCATGACTTAAAACTCTGTTTGAAGAGGAAATGATGTGCTCTTTTTCTGGGAATATTAAGAAGACTTTCTAAGTATTAGCCAGTGAGCATAATCCTGTTAGAACCTCAAGAAGAAGTGACCCACATTCACTTGCTCCCCACCCAAACACACACACACACAACACACACACACACACACACAGTGACGGGTGATGGTTGATGACGCCATAACAAGAAATATGTAGGTCATAAAATGAGAATGAAAAGCTGCCTAAAACCTAATGTCCCTCCTCTTTTCAGCTACCTAATGCGTTTGCTTTTGGTATACCAAGGTGGAAATGCATGTTTCTGCAAAAATGAACTTAAACACTGTATTTCTAGTGATTTGGAAGATCTGAATAGGAAGCTAAATGGACTTCTAGGCATAGTATGTTATTTCTTCTTCCAAAGTCATGACTTTGAGAGGAGGGAAAGATACAGGACATAATTGGATAGTAGGATATAAGTAAGAAAATAAAAGAATTAGGTCCTATGGTGTGTGACTTGTGAGAAGAAAATGACAAGTAGCAGATTACATTCCTTGAGAACTGGGAGGAAAAGTTGTTGAGGAAAGTAACTGACTGAATCTCTTGAGAGCAAGGACCATATATACATTTTTAAAGATTTTATTTATTAATTTGATAGAGAGATCACAAATAGGCAGAGAGGCAGGCAAAGAAAGAGGGGGAAGTAGGCTCCCTGCTGAGTAGAGAGCCTGATGCAGGATTTGATCCCAGGACCCTGAGGTCATGACCCGAGCAGAAGGCAGAGGTTTAACCCTCTGAGCCATCCAGGCACCCACAAGGACCATATTTTATTCATCTACGCATCTCCAGCATCCAGTACAGTGCTTTGCATATAGGAGGGACTGAAAAATCAAGAAGCTTTAATTTAAGAAGTAGAAAGAAAGTACTAAGCAAATAAAATCATAAATCACGACTATAAATGAGAATAGGTAAAAGCAAAACCAAAAACATAACATAACAAAGACAACAAACCAAAGGGCAAGAGGTGTCCAGTGATGCTCATGAGAAAACAGCAGGAAAACTGGTCAGGAGTAGGTACTTGCAGCTGAATGTGTATACATGCTAGTGCAGAGCCATGAGAGATTCAAGCAAAAGGAGTTTGAAATGTTAATACAAGGAAGCAGAACTTACCACATAGCTATCACTATGTTTCAGTGAACCAAGATAATAGAAGACCACACAGTGTTGCAAGGAAATACATTTGGTATGGACGAGGGGTAAATCAAGAACATGATTAACTCAAATGAGTAATGAGTGTGTGCAGGAGATATCAAGATATGAAGAGGACTAAGACATGGTATTTGATATCAAAAATTTCTAATCACAAGTGGATATGGATACACAAGTATTTAAAGTAGGAAGTATAGATAAGAACTATAACTGATATATTCAACTGATGTATTCATTTTCTGGAGCTGCCTTAACAATGCCCCAGGCATTGGGGGACTTAAACAACAGACATTTATTGTCTCACAGTTCTGGAGTCTGGAAGTTCAAGATCAAGGTGTAGACAGAGTTGGTTCTTTCCAGGGTCTGTGAAAGAGAACCTATTCCTTGCCTCTCTCCCAGCTTCTGGTGGTGAGCCAGCAATCTTTGGTGTCCTTAGGCTTATAGAAACATCACTGACATCTACCTTCATTTTTCACAGGCCAGCCTTCCTGTGAATGTGTCTGTGTCCAGATTTCTTATTTTTGTAATGTTATCAGTCTATCTGATTAAAACTCACTCTAATGACTTCATCCTAATTGATGATCTACAAAGACCTTCTTTCCAAATAAGGCCACATTCACAGGTCCTGAGGGTTAGGACTTAAGTATTCTTTCTGGGAGACCCAATTCAATCCATGATATCTCATAAGAACACTAGAATCATTGTGGCGTATAAGACAGCATGTCTAGCTTGGTGGTGGGTGGTAATAATGGATTTTTTAAATTGCTTTAAAATACAAAATTAGCGTAAATGTGAGAAACAAAATGATTGGAAACAGGGAGGTCTGCCTATTCAGTTAAGAAATTGGATTTTTAAAATACAACTTGATTTATCAAATTCACTATTTACTGGCCAAATGCCATGCAAGTCACCAGAAATACAAAATTGACAAGATAAGCATCATCTCCAGAATATCTAATAAATGCTTTGTTTCATTTTGGCTGAAAAAATATCTCTCTCACTACATAGAAAGAATAGTTCAGCTGTGAGTGTGGATTCAACTCCTAGCACCCGGATTTAAGAAAGGAAGTTACTTCCAATTATATGGAGAATCAGTGAGAACTTAGTAGAAAATGACCATATCACTGCAAGATGATTATGAGAGAAGGCATGGCCGGTATAATCAGACACCTCTCCACACATACAGAAAGCTCAAGGAAAAAAGAGTTGCAGTTCTGTGACCAGAGAGAAGCATAGGACATTAGAAGTCTCATATCGTGAGCTGTCCCAGGCTGGGTGAGGCACCTCACAGCATTGTCTGTCTCCCCACAACCTTGAGCTTTGACTTTCATACCCAGCACCTGAACCATTGTAGACCTTGAATCCATCCTCGCTTGACTTGCGAAATGCGACAAGAATTGTAAAGAAGACACATGCGTACAAATACAAAAATCACGTTTGGACACAATATTCTAAAAGTTTGAAATAAATTTTTAAGATTTTAACAAGAGCTTTAATGCAATGGACATTTAGTTTGTTTTCAGGTTTGTGTTATAAGAAGCAACGCTGGTGTGAATGCATTCTTATATGGAGGCTCAGGGTACTTGTCTGCCTTTTTCTGTAGGATATTTCTGACCCTTTACCACATCAAGTCTTGCTTTACATCTCTCTCTCACGCTGCAGCCAGAGTGAGCCATGTGACATGAGCATCTCTTCAGCATCTCCCCACTGCCTGGAGACTGATTCCAACACTTTTCGTGACTACTCCCAGCCTCAACACCCACACGTCATCTCTAGTCACACAGAGCAACATGCAGAAGTCAGTTCTACAACTCTGCTTGTGCTCTTACGAGTCCCTTTCTATTTGCACCTGATTCAATCTTACTCATCTTTCAAAATTCCAGAAGCTTCTCTGAGTCTCCAGCCTAGGTAAAATGCCAATTCTGATTCTACTGCATCCTCGCTAACTCTAACTCAGCAAATGCATCAAAACGATCTCTTTTTTTTTTTTTTTTAAGATTTTATTTATTTCTTTGACAGAGAGAAACACAGCTAGAGAGGAACACAAGCAGAGGGACTGAGAGAGGGAGAAGCAGGCTTCCCACTGAGCAGGAAGCCCGATGTGGGGCTTGATCTGGGGTCTCCGGGATCATGACCTGAGCCGAAGGCAGTGGCTTAACCAACTGAGCCACCCAGGCACCCCTCAAAACGATCTCTTGATGGTCCCTCCGTGCCTCTGGCAGAATAAATTCTGCTTGAGGACAGGGGCGTGGTTTTTCATCCTTGTAACCACACAACACCAAGTGTAATGTGCACTGTCAGGCTTAATATATGTTGGATTTTAATATCCATAACCATGGAAATAAGCTGTCCGTGCTGGCTCGCCATTATACACACTGGCAACCAATAGTTGGAGTGGTGAAACTTGATAGTTTGGGACAGGGAGAGGGTAAGAGGTCAGTATGCCTTTAGAACATCCCGTGGATGAGATGACGTAGATGGAATCCACTGGAACTTCGTGGCCTTGTAGGAATGCTTGATAAACATTTGCTGAAATTGAATGAAATCAATCATTTATCCATTCATTCAAAAATCTTTTATTCAAAAATCGCAGGGTCCCAGAGCTAGTGCTGGAGGGACCAAGAGATAAAAGCTGAGGCAGATATGCAAACAAAGGATAACTATGTACTAGGATGTGTGTTATAATAATTCTCTGCCTAATGTACTGTAAAGGTGTATAGGAGGGAGACACTAACTCTGTCAGAATGTGTAAAAGAAGGCCTATGGGTTGTTTGCCTGTTTTCTCTGAGATGCATTTTCAGCTTCTCTGCCCTGCGCTGTGACTCCGGGAGCACTATTTCCAAGGCCACCTTGTCTCCTGGCTTCCAAGGAGGCCAGTGGGGAGGCACGGTGGAAAAGTGAAGGGCAACATGAAGGAATAAATCACCATCTCTCTTACCATTTCCCTGCTTGGAGGAGGAGCATTTGCTCCACTGCCTTCTTAAGGAGTCTCCCGAGCAGCTCCGGGGTCCTCTAGATGCTCCCACTGCTGTTGCGGCTTCCTCCAGGCAGCCCAGCTCCTTTGCTCTGCAAACACCCTCTCCTTCCCACGCACCTCTTGCCTTTTCTAGTCTCTTGGCCACCCCCAGGTAAGCTTCTTGGCTTTTTCATTACCTGTGAAATCTATATTCAATTGTCAATTCATTGAAACACTTCAAGTGCTATTTCCTGACTCAGCTGTGATTGATTGAGAAACTCCCCACAGAAGGGCAGATTTAGAAGCCAGTGGTACAGGGCTGTTTCTGGAGATTTTATTCCTTTTTATACTTAGTATTCTGTTATTGTCTAGCTTGGTGGCTGTGGGCAAAATTTTAACTGGACTTAAATTTCTTACTGAAAAAAAATAAAATCAGAAAAAATGTAATGTATTTATTTGGCTATCTCGATATTCATCAATGCATTCATTTCAGCAGATTTTGTTGACACTCTGCCCCCTGGAGGTGCCCTGCCAGCCCTGAGAATGTATCACAGTTAGGACAGATGTGATCCCCCCTGCTCTAGAGAACACCAAAGACCAGTGGGATGAACGGTGCCTGAACCATACTCACTTAGAAGATGCCAGCTTTGTTAAGAGTGCCTTATATTCATATTTCCTTTAAGCACTCATTACCTTTTCTAGATCAGCACAGTTGACCATTGAGCAACGCAGGTGTGAAGGTGCTGACCTCCTGCACAGCTGAAAATCTGCAAAGAACTATTGGGTTCCCAAAAACTTAACTGCTAATTGCTTACTGTCGACTGCCCTACCAGTAACATGAAGAGTCAGTTAACACGTACTTTGTATGTTGCATGTGTTATGTACTGTGTTCTTACAACAAAACAAGTGAGAGAAAAAAATGTTAAGAAAATCATAAGGAAGAAGAGAAAATACATTTACACTGCTGTACAATATTTATTTTTTTTAAAAATCTACATGTAATTACACCTGCACAGTTCAGACCCTTGTGGCTCAAGGGCCAACTGTATTAGTAAATGAACATGTTATTGTTTGAGGATCACAAAATGTGTAGAAATCTCTCATTAAAACTACATGGAGACCATGGATGTTTTTAGCTCAACCAGCTTTAAAAATGTACCTAAAGAAGTTGTGAAATTTATAGTTTTGAATAATCCCAAAATGATTTGTTGTAACCTTCTTAATCAGCAGACCTGCAATTAGGGAACACATGTACCCTCTTTGTGACTCACTCTCTGAGTGAAATATGTTTGACAAGAATTTCTTTTCAGAAACTGCTTTTGTTCAGGAATGTTTACCATTCCTTTATATGCTAGAATAGGGTCTTTCACATTTAAGAATAAATGATTATCTCAATGGGATGAGGGATGAATTTAATCAATCCCTTATTCTGTAGGTGGGAGGATATCAAATTCATTGCATTTTGATCAGGAGAAATCTTATTCTGACATACTTTCCGAATATAAATTTTAATATCCTCCAGAACACATTTCGGTGTCAAGAAGTTTTTTCATCTTATCTAAATCTCCCAGGCTATTCTTAGCGAAGATTAAGGACAACTGGCTACAGTCCTCTGTATTGTAGACTGAAGCTATAACTATGTGTTCATTCACTCTTTCATTCAACAAGTTTTTACTGAGCATCTACTACTCTCCATAGTAGAGCCAAGCCCTGGGATCAAATAGTGAGCAAAACCAGACATGACCGCAATTCTTTAATATTACTTTCATAGCCAAAGGATCTTGGCTTCTTATTTTTCTCTTAGATCAATTTTCCCAACCCTTAATTTCTATTCATACCATCCCATTGACATGCCACATGGTTTTAGGTAAGCCACTAACACTGTAAAATCAGTTTTCTGAATCTGTAAAATGGGGGTGGTTAGAGTACTTAGCTCACAGAGGTGTTCTGAGGCTTGAATGAGCTAATACTCAACAGTTTTTCTGAGTCTCAGTTCATTTACTTTTAAAACGGAAATGGTATTACATGCTTCCCAGAATTGGGTTGAGTATTAAGTGAGCTAATGTATGTGAAAGCAAAGGTATGTTGTAGGTATTGAATAAATGTTATTTCCCTCCTAACTTTTTAAAATTAGAACAGGTTAAAGTTACAAGAAATCCTGAATATTACAGCTGATTGCCCTCTAAAGTTATCTAACCTTGCATGTGAACATAAAACAGAGAGCCCTGTAAGATAAAACACAGATTTTGTGAAGCAGATAATCCATTTTCCTTCCTGACATTCTGATTCCCATTTTGTGTGCTCTTAGGTCAACTCAGATTATAGAACATTTTCAATTACCTAACCAATAGAAAGGAGAAATAGTGAAAATAATCTAATATGACAGATAACCCAAACCATGGATGGATGCAAAAATCATTAATATTCATTTATTTTAAAATCTTTGCTGATCCAATCCACGTTTCTCAAAAATCTTCCAGGCAAAGCCTTATGTTGGGTGCTCTTTGTTTCAGGATAATTGTGGCAATAGATTTATCCTAGCAATTGATTAGT
The DNA here is from genome assembly GCA_004023965.1 of Spilogale gracilis. Classification (NCBI taxonomy): domain Eukaryota; kingdom Metazoa; phylum Chordata; class Mammalia; order Carnivora; family Mephitidae; genus Spilogale; species Spilogale gracilis. Next base: position 17,790 of record PITA01028137.1, read on the forward strand.
TTGGACTTCTATTTAAATTGGCTTACATTCCTTAAACACAGAGTGACTGACATGAGAAGATGGGACAACCCAGAGTGGAGGGGTAACAGAAGGGTCAGGCTGAGATTAGAAATTCACTCCATCAGTAGTCTGTGTGTAATTTCATTTGTAAAGTGATGACTTCCCAGAAAGAAAGAAATTTCATTCCTAATATATATTTTTAGCACTTCATGAGCAGTACTCACAGGCTGAGAGAAACTGAAGGACATTTCCATGTGACCAAGCCCTATCCTTTCTGTGTAGGCTGTAGTGATGACCTTCGACCAGATGCCTCCAATGGCCTTGGAGAGGATACAGAGTACAAAATGCAGATTGTTTACACAGTGTGAGCCTACAGGAGCATCAGGTACTGGAAGGATGATTTGAGGACTTGGGGGATCACCCACTTCTTCACGTGATCAGAGAATGGAGGATGGTATGACCAGTCAACTCTGCGAAGACAACACCAGCTGATAAACAGCAATGCATCTCTTCTCTGATTTCCTTCAACTGGCCCTGGTAATTTGAGATGGGAATATCTCTTTATTGGATTTTAATCTAGGTCTCGTTTGCTGGATCGCCAAGATGATTTGGGAAATGAAGGGCAACAAAGCTAGAGCAAGCTCATGAAATACGTTTGGTCTCCACCAGAAAGCTTCTGAAGTCTATGAAGGGTGTTTTCAGATGTCAGGGTGCTTTTGGGGTTGGTGTGATCCAGTTCCAATTAGTAAACCTAGGCTGCATTTGGCATTATCCACTCAAGACTACAGCATTCTCACCATTCAGTGGAGTGAGTTCTTGGGGGACAGAGTAAAAGGAGTGATCAAATTTGAAGTTTGAGGGAAGAACATTGAGTAGGCACTTCTGCACCTGATGTAATTTACATTTTGGCATAATTATTGACAAAGTTAAGGATGAATGGATTAATACATTGATGTGGTATTTACATTCAGCTGAGAATTCAATGTAGAAAGCCTATAATTAGGATATTTGGAAACAAGTAGTTTTGAACACTTTTCTGTTTCACTGGTAAACTATGTGAAGCAGAAGAGTTAAGGGTGCTAGAAGCCCCAGAAGGTGGACAGAAGACAGAAAAATATTTGCATTTTTCTCTCATGATCACTAATCAAAATGTTCCTCTATTTTCTTCTCAAAAATTATCACTGTATCAGGAAACACCCATCATCATGATATCTCCTGAATCTAAATAGGACAAAATGAGAAGAGGTTTTTACCTCCTTGTTCAAAAATCCAGGGAGAGAAACGAAACAACAGAGACTTTGGACACAGAAACAAACTGAGAGACTTGGAGGGAGGGGGGTGGAGGGATGGGAGAGCCTGGTGGTGGGTACCGGGGGCACCTAATGCGTGGAGCACTGGGTGTGGGGAATGGGGAATGAATCTTGGAACAGTGGAAAATAAAAAACTTAAGTAACAATAAAAAAATAAAAATAAATAAAAAATAAATAAAAAAATAAAAAATAAAAAAATCCTTTTTTTTTTTTTTTTGGTACCAGGAAGAAATAAATATCTATCCAAGGAAAATGAAGAGGCCCTAAGAGGAGAATGTAATTGCCCACTTCAATCACTCCCACACAAAATGCCTGGCTAAAAGATGGGCAGACAGAGCAGCAGCCTTTTGGCAAGATTTTAAATAAAAAGAAAGGGGGAAAATTGTTCCCACAAGAGTTCTGTAGAAAACTGGAGACAGCTGCTGTGTTTTCTCCAGCCTTCTCTCTCTTTCAAACAGACCCAAAGACCATCCAGCTTTTAGTTTAATTAATTGCTTGCTGGTTTTGATGGTGAAGGAAAATGGGGCTCATCTATACTGCCCTCCTAGCCAAGGAGCAAAGTTCTCGAAGCCGAGTGGGATACATACCAGTCAAGGAAAACAACCACTTCCAAAGAGACCAGAATGTGAATCTTTCTTAGTATTTCCTTTTCAGTAGCTTTCACTTCCACACTGAGGCAAGGTTGCAGAAAGCCTCATCAACCCATTTTCACCGCTAGCACCCATGTAAGTCAAG